>JAWPHD010003363.1:0-220348 GCA_037043455.1 Cyrtodaria siliqua | reverse complement strand
GTCACATATGGGTTCTGGTAGTGTCACATAGGGGTTCTGGTAGTGTTACATATGGGGTTCTGGTAGTGTCACATAGGGGTTCTGGTAGTGTTACAAAGGGTTCTGGTAGTGTTACATAGGGGTTCTGGTAGTGTTACATAGGGGTTCTGGTAGTGTTACATAGGGGTATATGCACAATTAGGTCAACTACGGTATGCCTATTTTATTACTATACTGGTACAGGGTTTTCAATATCCTAATGATGCACCTCCCTTTTCCGTGAGATAGATTATAATATAATAGATCTTATCTACAAAAAGTTTCGTACCTTACACCTCTAAGTATCTCTCTCGACATACCATTCTTGAAAACCACGATCAATTTCGCCTGATCTCTGCTCAAAAACATACACGTTTTTGCTATTTTTCACATGTGATGTCTTTCCAATGTCCTTCAGTATAATTATTATCTAAAATTCTCTTTATCCAACTGATGTTAGTCCCTGTCAGGTTTGATATTAGCTGATCAGTCAGGCCTGGTAAAGCTTATTTCTAAAGCCAATAAAAAAAAGTAATGACTCATCAATGAACGCTGTATATATGTTTATCTGAAACAATTTGTTTTTAAAAGTTTAGTTCGTAGTTCTGTAGTCTGGATCGGAATAGGATAAGTATTGTCAAAAGATGTCCGACAGATATTTATTTAATCTGATATTAGCTTTTAAAAGGTAAAAAAATATCTCTTTTTTTTAATATTGCCCATTTTAATGAGCTTAACAGGAGTACTAAAAAATATTGTTTTTACCCCACCTAGAATCGCTCAGAATGCAGGAAATGGCATCTAGAGTGCTTGGTGCCTCCTCAAATTATACAAAGGCCTGCTCAATCAAAACTTATTGAAAACCCTGATCTTGCGAAACTTACTTTACACTATACTTGTAATTCAAAATTGTTTAAAAATGTCTTCAGTTTATTTACAAATACATCATATTGTTTAAGCTATTTTCTTTTGTGTTTGTCCATTTCTCACCCCCCCCCCCCCCCCCCCCCCCCCCCCCCCCCCCCCCATATACACGAACATAATAAGAAAAGGTTGAAGACCTTCAGATCCCTTTCATTTCAAAAGAAATTATTTAATAAATATTCAAAATTTTCATATATGTTATTTGCAGTTTTCAAGTTATACTTCGGAACTTTTTGTCTACCTTAATACATTTTTATTTACATTTTTGAAAAATACTTTATTTTTTTATAAATAAATTTCCAAAATTCTTTTATTTTATGCAATATTTTTGTAGATTTTCTCCAAATATGTCCAGATATATACAGTTTGTTTATTCCAAACATTTTTCCCATGTGCATTCATATAATAGAATGTTTAACAGAATGTTTAAAGAACATTCAACTCCCTTATATTGCAACAAAATTGTATTTTAAATAGTCCAGTTATTGGCGGTTTTGGTTTAAATTTCGATATTCTGGGCCAAAAGAAATGGCATCAAATCTCTGATCCTTCAGGAAGTTGTCTCTTCTGTAGCTCATGACACCTTTACATTGAAAGGAATACTAAAACGACTTCTGTTTTGCTATAGTTTAATCATAATTTAACTATTCCAAAAATCAGCGACTTTAATTCATTTTGTTTTTGATTTCCCCCAAAAATTTCAAGATTTATATATTTTATTCATTTCAAATATTTGTTTACATGAAAATGTATATAACCGATAACTTTAAGGACTTTCAATCTCCTAATATTGTAATGAGAATTATATTTTAAAAGTAATCCCGTTTTTTGTGATTTTGGTTAAAATTTTCAACTTTTGGCCCAAAATATCCCAGTTTTTCCAAATCTCTAATCCTTTAGAATTTAACCTATATCTCAGGACATCTTTAGATGAATTAAAACACTTTAAAAACTTCAGTTTTGTTTAATTTGAAGTGTCAATTTTTTTTTTAAATTATAATTATTCCAAAAATCTGCGATTTGTATGTTGTTTCTGCTTATTTCCCTCCAAAATGGCAAGCTGTATACACTGTGTTCATTTCAAACATTGTTATTAGCTCGACTGATCAGAGATCAGCAGAGCTCATGCCATGGTGCGGCGTCCGTCGTTCGTCTGTCCGTCCGTCCGTAAACTTTTATTTGTAGCGACTACTCCTCTGAAACTACTGGATGGATATTCATGAAACTTTACAGAAATGTTGCACAGGAAGTCTAGTTGATCCTAGCAAAAATTCATGTTGATGAGAAATCCAAGATGGCCGCCAAAGCTAAAAATAGTTTTTTTAGCTCAACTGATCAGAGATTATGCCGTGGTGCGGGCGTCCGTCCGTCTGTGCGTCCGTCTGTCCGTAAACTTTTTGTAGCGACTACTCCTCTGAAATTAATGAATTGATTTTCATGAAACTTTACAGAAATGTTGCCCATGAAGTCTAGTTAATCCTAGCAACAATTCATGTTGATGTGAAATCCAAGATGGCCACCATATCTAAAAATAGATTTTTAAAAAACATGTTTGTAGCGACTACTTTTTGAAAACTCTAAGTGATATTGATATGGGACTTTTTCTAAAATGATCAGCATGACATGATGTTGGTCCTTGTCGAAAATCGTTTTGATTCAACGTTAAACATGGCTGCCAGCGGCCATCTTTGTTTACATAGAGTTATATAGTAAAAACTTGTAGCGACTACTTCTCTGAAACTACTTGGCGGATTTTCATGAAACTTTACAGGAATGTTGCTCTTGATGAGTAACTGATCCTAGCAAAATTTCAGATCGGCCAGAAATTCAAGATGGCCGCCACAGCTAAAAATAGATTTAAAATAAATAATTTTGTAGCGACTACTTCTTGAAAACTGTAAGTGATATTGATATGGGACATTTTCTAAAATGATCAGCATGGCATGATGTTGATCCTTGTCGAAATTTATTTCGATGCAACTTTAAACATGGCCGCTAGCGGCCATCTTTGTTTACATAGATTTATATTGTAAAAACTTGTAGCTACTACTCCTCTGAAACTACTTGACATATTTTTATGAAATTTCACAGGAATGTTGCTCTTGATGTCTAATTGATCCCAGATATTTTTTAGGTCGGCCGGAAATTCAAGATGGCCGCCATGGCTAAAAACAGCTTTTTAAAATAAAGTTTGTAGCGACTACTTCTAGAAAACTGTAAGACATGTGATATTGATATGGGACTTTTTCTAAAATGATCAGCATGACATGATGTTGATACTTGTCGAAAATTATTTTGAATCAAAATTAAACCTGGGCACCAGTGGCCATCTTTGTTTACATAAAGTTTTTATAGTAAACATTTGTAGTGACTACTCCTCTGAACTACTAGACGGATTTTCATGAAACTTCACAGGAATGTTGCTTTTGATGTCTAGTTGATCCTAGCACAATTTCAGGTCGGCCGGAAATTCAAGATGGCCACCACGGCTAAACATAGATTTTTAAAAACAAGTTTGTAGCGACTACTTCTTGAAAACTGTAAGTGATATTGATATGGGACTTTTTCTGAAATGATTAGCATGACAAGATGTTGATCCTTGTCGAAAATTATTTTGATTTGACATTAAACATGGCTGCTTGTGGCCATCTTTGTTTACTTAGAGTTATATAGTAAAAGCTTCAACTTTTGGCGACTACTCCTCTGAAACTACTTGACATTTTTTATGAAACTCCACAGGAATGCTGACCTAGCTATCAAAATCTATCAGTAGAGCTTCAAGGTCATTGACCTCTTGTTTAAAAATAAGTTTGTAGCGACTACTTCTTGAAAACTATAAGTGATATTGATATGGGACTTTTTCTAAAATGATCAGCATGAAATAATGTTGATCCTAGTCGAACATTATTTTGATTTGACTTTAAACATGACTGCCAGTGGCCATCTTTGTTTACATAGTTATATAGTAAAAGCTTGTTGCGACTACTTCTCTGAAACTACTTGACGGATGTTTATGAAACTTCACAGAAATGTTGCTCTTGATGTCTTGTTAATAATAGAAAAATTTCAGGCTGTCCGGAAATTCAAGATGGCCGCCACGGCTAAAAATATATTTAAAATAAATAAATTTGTAGCGACTACTTCTTGAAAACTGTCATGTGATATTGATATGGGACTTTTTCTAAAATGATCAGCATGACATGATGTTGATCCTTGTCAAAAAATATTTTGATTCGACACTAAACATGGACGCCAGTGGCCATCTTTGTTTACATAGAGTTTGTATATACACATTTGTAGCGACTACTCCTCTGAAACTACTACGACGGATTTTCATGAAACTTCACAGGAATGTTACTCTTGATGTCTAGTTTATCCTAGCACAATTTCAGGTCGGCAGGAAAATCAAGATGGCTAAACAGATTTTTAAAAACAACTTTGTAGTGACTACTTCTTGAAAAATGTAATTGATATTGATATGGGACTTTTCTGAAATGATCAGCATGACAAGATGTTGATCCTTGTCGAAAATTATTTTTATTCGACATTAAACATGGCTGTCAATGGCCATCTTTGTTTACCTAGAGTTATATGGTAAAATCTTCAACTTGTAGCGACTACTCCTCTGAAACTACTTGACAGATTTTTATGAAACTTCACAGGAATGCTACCTATCAAAATTTATCATTAGAGCTTCAAGGTCATTGACCTCTTGTTATTTATATGAATATAACAGCCAACTTTCAGAAGCTTCAGCTCCCTAATATTGCAATGATAATAATATTTTAAAAATTATACCAGTTTTTAGCGATTTTTAGCTCGACTGATCAGAGATCAGCGAGCTTATGCCATGGTGCGGCGTCCGTCGTCCGTTTTTCCATAAACTTTTATTGATAGCGACTACTCCTCTGAAACTACTCGATGGATATTCATCAAACTTTACCAAAATGTTGCCCATGAAGTCTAGTTGATCCTAGCAAAAATTCATGTTGATGTGAATTCAACGATGGCCGCCAAAGCTAAAAATAGATTTTTAAAATACAAGTTTGTCGCGACTACTTCTTGAAAACTATAAGTGATATTGATATGGGACTTTTTCTAAAATGATCAGCATGACATGGTGTTGATCCTAGTCGAACATTTTTTTGATTCGATGTTAAACATGGCTGCCAGTGGCCATCTTTGTTAGCGACTACTTCTAAGTGATACTGATATTGTACATTTTCTAAAATGATCAGCGTGACATGATGTTGATCCTTGTCGAAATTTATCTCGATGCGACTTCGATGCGACTTTAAACATGGCCGCTAGCGGCCATCTTTGTTTACATAGATTTATATAGTAAAAACTTGTAGCGACTACTCTTCTGAAACTACTTGATACATTTTTATGAAACTCTACAGGAATGTTGCTCTTGATGTCTAATTGATCCCAGATTAGGTAGGCCGGAAATTCAAGATGGCCGCCACGGCTAAAAACAGATTTTTTAAAAAAAAATTGTAGCGACTACTCCTTGAAAACTGTAAGTGATATTGATATGGGACTTTTTCTAAAATGATTACTACGGAATGATGTTGATCGTACGTATCTGGATTTTTTCTCTATCACTTGTTAATGTAGCAGGTATCTAGATTGTGCTTTCCCTATCATTTGTTAATGTAGGCTACATGAGCAGGTATCTAGATTGTGCTTTCCCTATCACTTGTTAATGTAGGATACATGAGCAGGTATCTAGATTGTGTTTTCCCTATCACTTGTTAATGTAGGTTACATGAGCAGGTATCTAGATTGTGTTTTCCCTATCACTTGTTATGCCCCCACAAACGAAGTTTAGGTGGTGTATATAGGAGTGAGCTTGTCGGTCCGTCCGTCGGTCTGTCGGTCCGTCGGTCGGTCTGTTGGTTTCCGGACGATAACTCATGAAAGGGTTGATGGATTTAAATAATATTTGGTACACGGGTATAACACCATAAAATACAGGTCAAATTCGACTTTGGTTACAAACCACCAATTTTTGACAGAGTTATGGCCCCTTTTCAACTTAGAATTTGCCCAAAAAACGGTTTCCGGACGATAACTCATGAAAGGGTCGACGGATTAAAAAAAGTTTTGATACACGGGTTTAAGACCATAAAATACAGGTCAAGTTTGACTTTGATTACAAACCACTAATTTTTGACGGAGTTATGGCCCCTTTTCAACTTAGAATTTGCCCAAAAACGGTGTCCGGACGATAACACATGAAAGGGTCAATGGATTTAAATAATATTTGGTACACGGGTATAACACCATAAAATAAAGGTCAAGTTCGACTTGGGTTACAAACCACCAATTTTTGACGGAGTTATGGCCCCTTTTCAACTTAGAATTTGCCCAAAAAACGGTGTCCGGACGATAACTCATGAAAGGGTCGACGGATTTAAATAATTTTTGGTACACGGTTTTAAGACCATACAATACAGGTCAAGTTCGACTTTGGTTACAAACCACCAATTTCACCAATTTTTGATGGAGCTATGGCCCCTTTTCAACTTAGAATTTGCCAAAAAAATGCTATTCAACTCTGAGGAACCTGCTAATTTGGGTTTGAATTAAATTTAAACAATTTATAATGCATCCTCTTCATGACCATGTTTCTTTTTATTACACTTATACATTTTTGACTTGAACGGTGTAACACGCACATTTTTGTTAATCTTCTTCCATCGGGGGCGTCCGTGGCCGAGTGGTTAACGTCTCTGACTTGAAATCACTTGCCCCTCACCGCTGTAGATTCGATCCCTCAGGGGCCTAGGAATCTTTATGTGAGGAAGCTATCCAGCTGGCTTGCGGAACTTCGGTTGTTCTACCCAGGTGTCCGCCCGTGCACGAAAATTGCCCGGAGGGGCACCTTGGGTCTTCCGCCACCAATGGAAGCTGGAAAGTCGCCATATGACCTTAGCTGTTGGTGCGACTATAAAATCCAATTCAATCAATCTTCCCTGATCACTAACAATATTGAAAACTCTCTCTCCTCTCCTCTCCCCCCTCTCTCTCTCTCTTTCTCTCTCTCTCATTATTTTTTTTCCTGTTTATTTCATATTTTGTAGTTTAAATAATTTGTTTGCCATTGTCTAAATTGTATGAATATTTTGTAGCTGGAGGGCCGGATTTCTAATGTTGTAATAACTTGTGGCCCGACCCCATTTCCATGTACATTTATTGGAAATAAATATGTTTAGACTAGACCATTGTTTTCTTGTGGTTGCCATGTTTATGTGACAAGGCGGTATTGTGGGGGTATTAATCACTTTCAGTGATAATTCTAGTTAATGTAGGATACATGAGCGGGTATATAGATTGTGTTTTCCTCATCATTTGTTAATGCAGGATACATGAGCAGGTACATGTATCTAGATTGTGTTTTCCCTATCACTTCTTAATGTAGGAAACATGAGCAGGTATCTATATTGTGTTTTCCCTATCACTTGTTAATGTAGGATACATGAGCGGGTATATAGATTTTGTTTTCTTCATCACTTGTTAATGTAGGATACATGAGCAGGTATCTAGATTGTGCTTTCCCTATCACTTGTTAATGTAGGATACATGAGCAGGTATCTAGATTGTGCTTTCCCTATCACTTGTTAATGTAGCATACATGAACAGGTATCTAAATTGTGCTTTCCCTATCACTTATTAAAGAAGGGTACATGAGCAGGTATCTAGATTGTGTTTTCCTCATTACTTGTTAATGCAGGTTACATGAGCAGGTATCTAGATTGTGTTTTCCTCATCAATTGTTAATGTAGGATACATGAGCAGGTATCTAGATTGTGCTTTCCCTATCATTTGTTAATGAAGGGTACATGAGCAGGTATTTAGATTGTGTTTTCCTTATTACCTGTTAATGTAGCATACATGAGCAGGTATCTAAATGTTTTCTCTATCACTTGTGAATGAAGGGTATATGAGCAGGTATCTAGATTGTGCTTTCCCTATCACTTGTTAATGTTGGGTACATGAGCAGGTATCTAGATTGTGTTTTCCTCATCACTTGTTAATGTAGGATACATGAGCAGGTATCTAGATTGTGCTTTCCCTATCATTTGTTAATGAAGGGTACATGAGAAGGTATTTAGATTGTGTTTTCCCTATCGCCTGTTAATGTAGCATACATGAGCAGGTATCTAAATGTTTTCTCTATCACTTGTTAATGAAGGGTACATGAGCAGGTATCTAGATTGTGCTTTCCCTATCACTTGTTAATGTAGGGTACATGAACAGGTATCCAATATTGCTTTCCCTATCACTTGTTAATGTAGAATACATGAATAGATATCTAACTTGTTTCCTCTAAGGGATTTTAACGAAACTGTACGAAAAGGTGCAGTTCATGGAAAGGAAGCTTGGGATTGCTATTCGGATCATTTGGTCTAAGGTCACTTACTATGAATAGAAAATTGGTTTCAGGTCAAAAACTTTAGTTCTCCTTGAGGGACTAAAGCCTGGTATGAGACACATTTATTAATATATATAGATGTGTCTTACTTGACTGTTTCTATACTAACATGCACATTGTATATTGTATCAGATTCGATGCATCCGAAATGAGAAAATCATGCACAATGTCGATCTCACACTCTTACAAGCTGACTTAGTTGATCTAGTCGAGTACTCTTTGGCAGTTCTGACAGACCCCGTGTTGTTGACAAAGGCAGGATCCATTGATGCTGTAACTAAAATCAATCAGGTGTGTATACAGTTGTTTAGGATACATTACTTTAGATAGAGCAATTCATGTATGTATATACATGTATAAGACATAACGAACATTTACAGAATAAACATGAATGTACCAGTCAGGCATGTATATGCATGTATATGCATGTATATGCATGTATATGCATGTATATGCATGTATATGCATGTATATGCATGTATATGGCATAAAATAACAGATATAAAATAAACAAATGTACGAATTAAGAAAGAATATACTTGTATAATACTATGTACAAGTCAAGTATGTATATGCATGCATAAGGCATACATACACGTCAAATATGTATATACATAAGGCATATGTGTATGCATGCATAAAACATATGTACAAGTCAAGTATGTATGTGCATGTATAAGGCATACATCAAGTCTAGTATGTATATGCATGCATAAGGCATACATACAAGTCTAGTATTGATACAAATGCATAATGCATATGTGCAAGTCAAGTATGTATACGCATGCATGAGGCACACATACAAGTCAAGTATGTTTACAGATACATAATGCATATGTACAAGTCAAGTATGTATATGCATGCACAATACATATGTACGAGTCAGTCAAGTATGTATATGCATGCATAAGGCATATATACAAGTCAAGTATGTATATATATGCATAAGGCATACATAGAAGTCCAGTATGTTTGCAAATGCATAAGGCATATGTACAAGTCAAGTATGTATACACATGCATAATACAGACAAACAAGTCAAGTATGTATATACATGCATAAGGCGCACATACAAGTCAACTATGTATACATGTACAATTCAAGTATGTATATGCATGCATAAGGCACACATACACGTCAAATATGTATACACATGCATAAGGCACATGTACAAGTCAAGTATGTATACACATGCATAAGGCACACATACAAGTCAAGTATGTATACACATGCATAAGGCACACATACAAGTCAAGTATGTATACACATGCATAAGGCATACATACACGTCAAATATGTATACACATGCATAAGGCACACATACAATTCAAATATGTATACACATGCATAAGGAACACATACATGTCAAATATGTATACACATGCATACGGCACACATACAAGTCAAGTATGTATACACATGCATAAGGCACACATACAAGTCAAATATGTATACACATGCATAAGGCACACATACAAGTCAAATAGGTATACACATGCATAAGGCACACATACAAGTCAAATATGTATACACATGCATAAGGCACGCATGCATATCAAATATGTAAAACCATGCATAAGACACACATACAAGTCAAGTATGTATACACATGCATTAGGCACATACACGTCAAATATGTATGCACATGCAAAAGGCACGCGTACAAGTCAAGTATGTAGACACATACATAAGGCACACATACAAGTCAAGTATGTATACAGATATATAAGGCATACATGCAAGTCAAGTATGTATATGCATGCATAAGGCATACATACAAGTCAAGTATGTATACAAATGCATAAGGCATATGTACAAGTCAAGTATGTATACACATGCATAGCTTTAAAGTAGCTATCCCGCCACTAACAGCCAAATTATGTAAACATATGTTCACAGTTCCTACTGATGACGAAGTATATATATATTTTGAAAATCCAAACTCTATAGACACCATATAAACGGCTTTAACAAGCGCATTCTCCATATTTTAACTCGATGTAATGGAGGATGAGTCTGGCATGTTCATTCCTGTTTTACGGAATTCCGTTAGGGCCATCGCCTTTCAATGTGTTGATCTGAAACGCGATACTCGATAGTACGATGATGAAAACGCGAAATCACGAAACTACGATAACGAAAACGCGATAACACGATGATGATAACGCGATACTACGATAACGAAAACGCGATAATACGATAGTACGATGATGATAATGCGATATACTATCGTGTTTTCACCATCGTACTGTCGTGTTTTCACCATCGTAATATCGTGATATCGCGTTTTCGTTATCGTAGTATCGTGATTTCGCAATTTCATTATCGTACTATCGCGTTATCATCATCGTACTATCGCGTTATCACCATCGTACTATCGCGTTATCATTATCGTACTGTCGCGTTATCATCATCGTACTATCGCGTTATCACCATCGTACTATCGCGTTATCATTATCGTACTGTCGCGTTATCATCATCGTACTATCGCGTTATCACCATCGTACTATCGTGTTATCATTATCGTACTGTCGCGTTATCATCATCGTACTGTCGCGTTATCATCATCGTACTATCGCGTTATCACCATCGTACTATCGCGTTATCATTATCGCACCATCGCCTTCCGGTGCGCATGTGCATGCTCGAAAATAGAAGATCTTCAAGTACAGCAGTACAAATGGACGAGTTTATACAAACTCATTTTGAGAGAGGCTCTGCCTACAAGGAAAAACTTGTTTTATTGAAATCGGATATGGGGGTAGATATAAGGTGAGTTTATTTCAGATAATTTGTAATTTTTATTGGTTCGTTTTAAAGATAATTTACCGTGTGGCAATTGTTTACAATCAAATTTGACAGTATTTACTAAACCACATGTCTTTGCTATATTTGACATTTTTCATTTTATATCACTGAACTCATCATGAAAGATCTTGTTCAGTTATATAACATTACATATACGTATGCTTGAAACATGAAAAGCATAAAAAGTAGATGTGTGTGAAAAATGTCAAATATAGCAAAGACATGTGGTTTAGTAAATACTGTCAAATTTGATTGTAAACAATTGCCACACGGTAAACTATCTTTAAAACGAACCAATAAAAATTACAAATTATCTGAAATAAACTCACCTTATATCTACCCCCATATCCGATTTCAATAAAACAAGTATTTCCTTGTAGGCATAGCCTCTCTCAAAATGAGTTTGTATAAATTCGTCCATTTGTACTGCTGTACTTGAAGATCTTCTATTTTTGAGCATGCACATGCGCACCGGAAGGCGATGGTGCGATAATGATAAAGCGATAGTACGATGGTGATAACGCGATAGTACGAGGATGATAACGCGACAGTACGATGATGATAACGCGATAGTACGATGATGATAACGCGACAGTACGATAATGATAACGCGATAGTACGATGGTGATAACGCGATAGTACGATGATGATAACGCGACAGTACGATAATGATAACGCGATAGTACGATGGTGATAACGCGATAGTACGATGATGATAACGCGATAGTACGATAATGAAATTGCGAAATCACGATACTACGATAACGAAAACGCGATATCACGATATTACGATGGTGAAAACGCGACAGTACGATGGTGAAAACACGATAGTATATCGCATTATCATCATCGTACTATCGTATTTTCGCGTTTTCGTTATCGTAGTATCGCGTTATCATCATCGTGTTATCGCGTTTTCGTTATCGTAGTTTCGTGATTTCGCGTTTTCATCATCGTACTATCGAGTATCGCGTTTCAGATCAACACATTGAAAGGCGATGGCCCTAACGGAATTCCGTAGTTAGGCGCCATAACAGGCGTACGGCCGTAAATTACGTCCAAAAATCGTTGTTTTTACGCCGAAAATTTACATCAAAGGCGTACAGTGTACTTCCAAAAACTTGAAAGTACGCCGCGATTCTTTACTATGGACGTCCCATAATCTGTAAATTACCGATTATAGCCCCGCCCATCTAATCTAATTTCATTTGAGACTGCCGACGTAACTTAAAACTCAGTGGAGCCTGTAATTGACAGGTAAAACCGGTTTTGTCCAATTTTTATCAAGGGTCACACGCATGGCTGGTGAGAGGAGATAGAGTTAATTAGATAATTGACCAAGCCGCGCATTTCACAAAATGAAAGTAGCAGTATAATCTCGATGCCAAATTGCTTAATTTATATTCATTAACCACAAAGTTGAACAGATTATACTTTTTAGGATATTTCTTTTATATCTTTGTGTCATTTTTCTATGTATTTATCAAAGTTACAAATAGAAACGAAGTACTGATAGACAAACAATATTTAATAATCTCTAACCTAGGGGAAAGAACTCTTCGCGAATGGAGACTAAACACGGAAGTGAAATTATCACTGGCAAAAACAATCGATTGCTTTGATAATAAATTAAAGAATCTGTTACATTTATTCCTACACTTGACAGTTTTACATACCTTTCATTAATGTATGCCAAATTAAAAGCTTTCCTGGACTGATAAATTGAAAACTGTTTGCAAAACGTAATTCACTGTATAAAACTTGTGGGTGGGGTATGGCACGCAAAGGCAAATTAAGTATTTTTAGTTTGAAACCGTTTATATAATGATGTCATCAAATATTTTCTTTTATAAACATATAGATGATTATAAATATCCTTTTTTTCTTTTTAACAATTTAGATGTGTTGTTTCCCTCACCACCACGCGGAATCACTGACTCAAAGACCGAGTATGAATGCCATGCCCAAACACTGGAACTTCCTAACTTTTCCCCATGAACTTCCAAATTAGATACACAGGAAGTTCGAACTTCCTAAATTTGAACCTTAGTGGAAGCCCTGATATAACCTTTCATGTGTTGGTATAAACTTGCATAAGGCACACATACAAGTCAATGTAGACACATGCATAAGGCACACATACAAGTCAAGTATGTATACACATGCATAAGGCATACGTACAAGTCTAGTATGTATATGCATGCATAAGCCACATGTACAAGTCGAATATGTATATGCATGCATAAGGCACATGTACAAGTCAAGTATGTATACACATGCATAAACATAAAAAAACGTACAAAATAAACATGAATTTACAAGTTGAGTATGTATACACTTGCATAAGGCTCACGTACAAGTCAAATATGTACACGAATGCATAATACATACATACAAGTCAAGTATGTATACACTTGCATAAGGCACACGTACAAGTCAAGTATTTAGATGCATGCATAAGACAGACGTACAAGTCAAATATGTAAATGCATGCATTAGACAAGCATACAAGTCAAGTATGTATGCACACGTAAGAAACACGTACAAGTCAAGTATGTATACACTTGCATTAGACATAAAAAACATGTACAAAATAAACATGAATGTACAAGTCAAGTATGTATACACTTGCATAAGGCACACATTAAAGTCAAGTATTTAGATGCATGCATAATGCACACGTACAAGTCAAGTATGTACATGCATGCATAAGACATGCATACGAGTCAAGTATGTAGACACATGCATTTAAGGCAAACGTACATGTGCAGTAATACTGCACATGTACGTTTGCCTTAAATGCATGTGCTCACACTGGCCATTTTAAATTAATAGCCACACATTTTTAGTTAAGAAAATAATAGCCAACTTCAATGCGTAAGAAAATTTGGTCAGTCGTAAGAGCCAAATTTTTAATCAGGTTTTATTAAACTATCAGGGCCTCCTCTGGCTATATTTTTCTTTTTGTCACCACTTTCTCCAAGTGAAAGAAGTAGGAGCCTAGACTAGAATTCATTTAAAAGTAGGATTCCAGGAACTCCTTACACATTGATAAAAAAAAGAATGATAGATTAAATAATGAATAGAAATATACTTTATGTATTTATTCATCTATATATCGTTTTTCTTTCCACCAACATGTATTTGTAAAGGACAGTTTTTTCTGATTCGATTATGTAAAAAAAAAAAAAATCCGAAATTATGTACCATCCGAACGAAGTACTATGACACCGCACTTTTACGGCCCGAAAATTTCAAACATTTAATCGAAATACCATCAATTACGATTTTTTTTCATGCATTAATGTGTTTTGAATGCCAAAAATGGCCTTTCTTATCAAAGGGGAAAGAAAACACAACCCTAACAATAGGATAATGTAGTTTTATGTCATTAATTGTCGATCTCAAAGTTGTGACAAACTGAAACTGCCGACACAAACTTGACAAAGCCAGGCACAATATTCAAACTTCTTATTGTTTCATTGTTTTAATTACTTTATTGCAAGTGAATACACATGGGAGTTTGCTACCTATCGGGATCATGATGGGATAGCTATTAATGCAGATGAAAGTAGCGCCTATGTTCCAAGTAGTGCGTGCACAAATTAATTTCATCTCTTCGTAGTTTGTGTACAGAAAAACAAACAGGAAACTGTACCTACTGTTGGATGCGTAACGGATTGTCTGATTGGTCAATCGCCCAAAAGATGACAAATAACGGCATATCTGATTGGCTATTCGGTCCATTAATCACATGATGTTTGCGTGTATCAACAATGCCGATTATCCGACAACGAAGTGCCAATTACGGGAATTAACAACTTTTACAAGTGATAATTGATAAGCGCGTGGCGACATCACAGGACGGATTATGTAATGTTTATTGCGGTCATTTATTACTTGTGGTGTCAAACAGACAATTATACGAAAAATAAAAAAAATCAATAAAAAAAATCATATATATTAAAATAAAATAATCGCCATTTCTTGTCGACATTTCTTTAAAATAATCGACAGTATTATAAAATAATCGCAAATGGCGACCATGGCGTATGGTAGCGTGAGCACTAAATAATACTGTATGTACATGCATGCACAAGACATGCATATAAGTCAAGTATGTAGACACATGCATAAGACACATGTACAAGTAAAATATGTAGACACATGCATATGGCACATGTACAAGTCAAGTATGTAGACACATGCATAAGGCACACATACAAGTATGTATACACATGCATAAGGCACACATACAAGTCAAGTATGTATACTATACACATGCATAAGGCACATGTACAAGTCTAGTATTTATACACATGCATAATGGACACATACAAGTCAAGTATGTATACACATGTATAAGGCACACGTGCAAGTCAAGTATGTATACACAGGCATAAGACATACGTAGAAGTCAAGTATGTATATACATGTATATAACACATAAACAATATTTTATTGAATTCAATCAAGATGTTAAGAAGAACAACAGAATACCGGTTTGTAGACGTTCGGTTTGTTTTTCATGTAAGAAAGCAAAATGAATGCAAGATTGCTGTGTTCCTTTCAAATATATACACCATACACTAAAAAGAAACCACTCATGTTTAATATCATATAAATTCTTAATATACTTTTCTTAGAAGACAAATAACAATTTAAATGTTTATGGTCACCAGATAAACACTGCCCAGTTTACTTTCACAATGGAAGATGAACATCAAGTACTCTTCGATAGAGTAGAAGCGCTGGCATTCAAACAGTCGGAACTTGAAATGGAGGTTAAACAAGTGAAGGAAAACTTCGCTGGTCAACAAACTACAACTAAAGCAGATATTGATACTTTGCAGAAAGATATGGCTTCCAAAATGGACATGTTACAGACCGAGATGAACACGGTATGGCTATTGCAGATTTCAGTACTATGAACATCCCATATTGTGTATTTGAGATTTATGTCTATAATATATATTTGTGGGTATGCCATATATAGACCATCCAAGATGAACACGGTATGGCTATTTCAGATTTCAGTACTATGAACATCCCACATTGTGTATTTGAGATTTATCTATAATATATATTTGTGGGTATGCCATATATAGACCATGAGCCAGACAATTTTTTGCTACCATGCTACTATGGAGTACATTTTAGAGAAACAAAAAAATCCATGATAGCAGTGCCAACAGGGTAGCTGTGTCCTGTTTTAAGAGTTATCTCCTCCTTTAAATAAAAATGAAGTTTCTTAAAAACTTTTTTCTCTGATACTATAAGAGCTAAAGTTCTAATATTTTGCATATAGCATTATAAGTACTTATTATACCTCATGTCACGACTGCTATTTAACATTTCGCGTTGTCGTACGCTGTTGTAATGTCCCACCCTGGAGTGACCTCACTGGAGGGCAGACTTTTTTTAATGTTACCCTCCCAATCGCATCATCTCGGAATCTATGTATTTCTAAAGATAAAATCCGACGTCACAGCAAGAGTATAAATAGATATTGTTTTTTCCCATGACCAACAGTTTAAGCTCAAATGAATCGGTGAACACTTTATTAGTATATGTATTATGTTATTTATATTTGTTATGCGCTTTTTTTTTTCAAAGATCTGAATAATGTTTTTGTTGACCATAACAACGTCTTACATCAAAACTGGTTAATCAATAAACAAAAATGTCCTCTTTTTTTAATAAGAACGAAATGAATCTTTTTTTACATGTTTCATTTCCCCCAAAAAACTTCTTTTTTTTTCGGTATAATAAAATAAATATTGCATCCCAGTGAGGGTGACAGTGGATATTGTCAACCTTCGGAAAAACAATGCCAACGTCAGCCGAAGGCCAGCAGAGCTTATGGGATAACGAGTTGTCCGTCGTCCGTCCGTCCGTCCATCCACAAGTTCGAAAACCCATATATAATGAAAAACCTTAAAAAAAATTCTTCTCTGAAACCACAAGTTATATACTTACATGAACAGATGGATACAACCGTCCAACCAGCATCAGGGTCTGTCTACACCGTGGTTCATAACTTGGAAACCATTGAGATCCCTACCATATCATCATATATACACTTACTGGGCATGAACAGACGGATACAACCATGCAACCAGCATTGGCACCGGGGTCTTTCTCCAGCCCTGGGAAATAATCCCTGGGTCAAAACTTGCAAACCATTGAGATCCCCACCCTAAAACCATACATACATTTAATGTGCATAAACAGACAGATACAACCATCCAACCAGCATCGGCTCTGGGGTCCATCCCCATCCCTGGGAACAGAACTAGGTTATAACTTAGAAACTGTTCAGATCCACACCCTATAGCATATATGCACTTACCCCAGGCATGAACAGACGGATACAACCATCCAACGAGTATTGGAGCTGGGGTCCATTCCCACCCCTTGGGACATAGTCCCTGGGTCACAACTTGAAAACCATTGAGATCCCGACCCTTTAACCATATAAACTGGGTTGCAAAAGAAAGTGTACACTGAGTTTTGTTTAGATTTAATTGTACAACAATGTTTTTAGAATTAAATTGACAAATTCCAAAATGAATATGCCATGTTTGTTACCAAAGTTTTTATCATTCCATTGCCAATATCATGCTGTCATTTGTTTTTCAATAGGTTGAATCATTAAGGGACTGTCGCTTTATAAAGAGGATAGGGGTGTAAAGTAAAACACTTTCTTTTGCAACAGAGTATATATACACTTACTGGATCTGATTACATTTAAGACGGACAAAGGAATTTGTGATGTGCCATCGACTGTGTGTTCTCAATCTTTTATGAAATTATAATTAATGTTTGACAGTTTTTTATGACTCCATTCGAAGAATGATGAAGGGCATATAGTGTTACCCCTTTATGTCCATGTGTGCGTCCGACCCTCCGTCCGTGCGCATGTTTGTGCAAAAACGATGCCCGCACTCTAACTTGGCTAATTGTTATCGGATTTTTCCAAACTTGGCCAAATTGTATATGGGAACAATGTCGCGGCCAGTTTATTTTCGGCCCCATTGCCCCTGTATTTCTAGAGTTGTGGCCCTTGGAATAGTAAAAATTGTGAAATCAAAGGTGTCCGCACTCTAACTTGGGTAATTGTTATCCAGTTTTCTCCAAACTTGGTCAGACTGTATATGGGTACAATGTCTCGCTCAAGTTTGATTTTCAACCCGATCGCCCCAGTACTTCCAGCGTTGTGCCCCTTGGAATGGTAAAAATTCACGACATAAATGTTATAGCGAGGGTATCCGTGTCCCATGGACATATTTCTAGTTCATATTTACGAAGATCATCAGATGAGCGATTAAGAGCCATTTTGGCCCTCTTGTAGGGCCATTTTGGCCCTCTTGTTTTACACTTTATGTTACATTTTTGCAATAATACATCAATCCGGTGTTCACAAGAGTATTGGTGCTTCTTGTAATTGATATGCAACAGTATGTTATTGCTTTTGATCTTTGTCTAGGAAAAAAAGAAAATCACTCATATTATAAAGACATCAGTATATTGTTATGAACATTTTCCCTCTAACTTTATGTCCACTGATAACAATTCCAAAAGCATCCACTTTGAGAAACATTCATGGGTTCTATCGATATTCTTGTTTAATTTTTAGGTTAACAAAACACTTACAAAAATCAGTAGCTGCATAGATGATGATAATGATGAAACAAGAAAATTGAAGGCAGACATGGAGAATGTTAGAAAGAAAAATGAAGATTTCCTACAAACCATAGAGGGTCTGCGACAGCGGATGGAAGCAGGTTTGTGGTTCTAAAATTGAGCATGATTCAAATTAAGCACTTACAATGTGAGCGGATTTGAGATATGTTTTGAAGTTTTCAGCATTTGCAAAAACAATTTTAGTGCATAATTTCTGAGCGAAGTCAGCATCATTGTTATAAACGTATATCATACATTTTTCAACGTCAGCATTTCTTTACTAGGCCCTTGACTGATGTGGTACAAGGCGGTACTTAGTTCTGGGTTTATGAAACGAGGTTTTCATTATTTTTGACCAGTGATGTAGTAATTAGACTAGATAACAAACTGGTAACAAAATAAAATTTAATAGTAGAATTGAATAATATGTAATACTGTTACATATTTCTCCATCAGTGAAGATTCATATTCGAGGGCCCGAAAAACAATTGATTTCCATGTTTTCATCATCCTTTTATTCTAGTAAGTTTATTTTATTACTTCCAGGTCCCTCTAAACTTATTAATAAATGAAGTGTTTTTTAACATAAGTATAACCCTGCTTTCACAAAGTGAAGTTGAGGTTATATAGGAATCAAGATGTCCGTAATGTCGTGTCCGGTGCACATTTATATAACTTGGCATTTCTCAAACAGTTGGGGATTGATTGTTCCGAAATTTCATATAACCATAACAACATGAGTTTATGTCTCTCTACATCACACATTGTTGATTGACCAAATGTTTACGGAATTATGGCCCTTTATTTTCACTCTAATATTGTATAATGAACCTGCATTTTTCAGTTTCCAATGGATTGTTCCCAAACCTTCATATGCACTGAAGACAAAGGGGTTGATGCACTATTTTCAAACAAAGTTTATTTTAAAAGGGCTCTGAAAAGATTTGAAGAAAGCTGAAAGAATTATTAAAATGCCATGAAAAATAAAGGAGATATGAATTATTGAAAACTTATTAAGAAACATAAATGGAGACGGCCATCTTGGAACGATGACGTCATCGCGCCTTTTTACCATGTGGCATATTGACAAAATGTCTTGAAGCAAAGAAGATCACTTCAAATTAAAAATAAGCATACAATGTATACATCTTTATATTTATTAGTCCCCTACCGGTGTGTCACTGGAGGGGACTATAGGTTTACCTCCCATGTGTCCTGTCCGTCAGTCCGTCTGGAAAACTGGATCCTGCAATAACTTAAAAAGTATAAAAGATATTTTCATGAAACTTCCTGCATGTGGTAGAGGGGCATACTTAGATTATGGACGTTAATTACTTTTGTTGATATGGCCAAAAAAAAACAACGTCAGTCCGTCCGGAAAACTGGATCCTGCGATAACTTAAAAAGTATAAAAGATGTTTTCATGAAATTTTACATATGGTAGAGGGGCATATGATATGACCAAAATTATGGTCGCTATGGCAACAAAACAGTAAAACAAATGCACAAAAAATGGGATAATGCTATCTATAACTTGAAAACTAAAGAAGATATTGTCATAACACTTGGTACATAGGTTAAGGAGAATATGGAGATTTTGAACACCATTTTATTTGGTGATATGGCCAAAATTGTGGTTGTTATGGTAACAGAATTCAGTCGTTAGTTACAGCTGAATAAGGGAGCTTAATGGGTCTTATTTAAATTCTTTATACTCAATAAATATTCGTTAGTTACATCCCCTCAAATAGAGTTATATATTAATACGTGACTTGAAATTGATGTTAATGTATTTGCGTATGTATTTTTATTACTTGTATTATATTTGTAATATGTTTGTAAACTTACTGGATTAAAACAAAAAAGTGGGGGATATCTATTACATATTTGTAAGTACTCAAACTTGTTTTGTTAAGGTTACGAAATGTAGTATGCCTTTGTTATTTGTGTAAATCATAGCCTTTTGTTTGGTCTGGTCCAACAAAACACTTTTACTGTCAAACATCTGACCGGTAGGGGACATTGTGTATTACCATGCAATACTGGAGTATCTTGTTTTTAATCAGTTTGCGGTGATTTTCTTTGCTGTAAAATGTATTTTGTCAATATGCTATATATATGGTAAAAAGGCGTGATGACATCGTTTCAAGATTGCTGCCTCCATTTATGTTCTTTGCAAATTTTCAATAGGTCATATCTCCTTTATTTTTCATAGCATTTTGACAATTCTTTAATGCATCAACCCCTTTAATGTCTGTCTACATCACCCATTGTTGACTGCCCTATTTATTACAGAATTGTGGCAATTAGTTGGACTTCGAATTTTCCATTCCAATATTATATAATGAACATGTGGCTTTCACTTCAAATGTTTTCAAAGCGGAGGTTTTCATCACCTTCAGTAGTAGTTGTTGTTATGCACAGAAATGACTTTAACCCTACTTTAACCCTACACTTGAGTAATGCTGGTTCAGGTGTGTGTTTGCTGTAGTCGACTTAGTTACATTTAAATAATTCTGGTTTAAGTGAGTGTTTCATGTAGTTAACAAACTTCAGTACTTCTAGATTTAAATAATTCTGGTTTGCTGTAGTTGACTTAGATACTTCAGTACCACTACATTTAAATAATTCTGGTTTAAGTCAGTGTTTCATGTAGTTCACCTACTTCAGTACTTCTACACTTTAGTAATTCTGGTTTAAATTTGTGTTTGCTGTAGTTTACCTACTTGGCAGTACATTTATACTTTAGTAATTCTGGTTCAGGTGTGTTTGCTGTAGTTTACCTACTTCAGTGCTTTTATACTTTAGTAATTCTGGTTCAGGTGTGTGTTTGCTGTAGTTTACCTACTTCAGTACTTTTATACTTTAGTAATTCTTGTTCAGGTGTGTTTGCTGTAGTTGACCTACTTGAGTACTTTTATACTTTAGTAATTCTGGTTCAGGTGTGTTTGCTGTAGTTGACCTACTTCAGTACATTTATACTTTAGTAATTCTGGTTCAGGTGTGTTTGCTGTAGTTTAACTATTTCAGTACTTTTGTACTTTAGTAATTCTGGTTCAGGTGTGTTTGCTGTAGTTTACCTACTTCAGTACTTTTATACTTTAGTAATTCTTGTTCAGGTGTGTTTGCTCTAGTTTACCTACTTCAGTACTTTTATACTTTAGTAATTCTGGTTCAGGTGTGTTTGCTGTAGTTGACCTACTTCAGTACTTCTACACTTGAGTAATTATGGTTCAGGTGTGTGTTTGTTGTAGTTGACTTAATTCAGTACATTTATACTTTAGGCCAAATAAAAGTATACCTGTGTTAACTGTAACATTGCTGAAAAAAATAGGGTAGGTAGGTAGGCATTTTATTTTATTTTATTTTTTTATTTTATTTTTTGGCGAAGTTACATTTAAGGTGGCGATGAGCTTTGATGAATGGGAAAATGTGGTATTTTAAAAACTACAATAGATAACAATATGAAATTGTGTATGTTTTATTGTTTCCCAAAAGGCCCGGTAACAACTGGCTCTTTTCCCAAACACTTGCAATTATTACAAAGGGGTAAACAGTTTTAAATGTTTCCCGAAAGTCTAAAAGAGGGTCAGCTCCAACAGCAATGAGTACATGAGTCGGCTGGGATCAGTCCAGCTCCATACAGTGTGATCTCCAGTGGGGCCTGACATGTTATGAGTGACTTGACTTCCATGCTCTTCCTGAAGACCGGCATATGACCGTCAGGAATGATGGGGGACCCACAGGTGTAGTCAAATTCTGCGGTTGACATACATGTAACCAAGAGCAGTTCTTGCCCCCCAGACAGCTGAAAAAATATTCAAAGTTATAATGTCAAATGTTAATTGACCATTTGAATAGTTTTGTAAAAGTGTTGACTTACATGTATATTACTTCTCTAATGTTAGTTATTATGAGCCTATATTGAGGTTGAGTTCAGAAAATTATTATGGGACGGCATACTTCTTTAAGAAGTTATAATGCAGTAGTAGTCAATGTCAATGCTTAGTGCTGAAAAGCAAGTAAACATATGCACATTAGAAACAAACTTACGTCAGATGGCCTGGAACTCGGGGCATTTACCGACCTGTTTGTGGTACTTGTCAAACAATTCAACAATCGATTCTTTATGGAGAGTGCAAGCCATAACATTAGCGCTTCCATGTGCTGACATTTTTGAAACTGTACAGCCAAAACAGCACTGGGAGACGCGATTTTGACTGTTTTATACCAGTCCTGTGCACAGTATACCGTGAAATTCACACGCTTTCAAAACCGCACAGCGAAATTGAAAATTGCACCGTTATCTCATGAACATTATTATTTTTTCAACATTTTTATTTTATTTTTTCTTTATTTTTTTTATTTTTTCAATCAAATAAAAAGGAGTCAAGGGTGTTTTCAGAGGGTCGGTCGGGTAACAATAAACTCAGGTATAATTTTATTTTGCCTTAGTAATTCTGGTTCAGGTGTGTTTGCTGTAGTTTACCTACTTGACAGTACTTTTATACTTTGGTAATTCTTGTTCAGGTGTGTTTGCTGTAGTTTACCTACTTCAGTACTTTTATACTTTAGTAATTCTGGTTCAGGTGTGTTTGCTGTAGTTGACCTACTTCAGTACTTCTACACTTGAGTAATTATGGTTCAGGTGTGTGTTTGTTGAAGTTTACCTACTTCAGTACTTTTATACTTTAGTAATTCTGGTTCAGGTGTGTTTGCTGTAATTGACCTACTTCAGTACTTCTACACTTGAGTAATTCTGGTTCAGGTGTGTGTTTGCTGTAGTTGACCAACTTCAGTACTTTTACACTTGGGTAATTCTGGTTCAGGTGTGTGTTAACTGTAGTAGTCCACTTCAGTACTTATACATTTAAATAATTCTTGTTCAGGTGTGTTTGCTGTAGTTTACCTACTTCAGTGCTTTTATACTTTAGTAATTCTGGTTCAGGTGTGTGTTTGCTGTAGTTTACCAACTTCAGTACTTTTATACTTTAGTAATTCTGGTTCAGGTGTGTTTGCTGTAGTTTACCTACTTCAGTACTTTTATACTTTAGTAATTCTGGTTCAGGTGTGTTTGCTGTAGTTTACCTACTTCAGTACTTTTATACTTTAGTAATTCTGGTTCAGGTGTGTTTGCTGTAGTTTACCTACTTCAGTACTTTTATACTTTAGTAATTCTGGTTCTGGTGTGTTTGCTGTAGTTTACCTACTTCAGTACTTTTATACTTAAGTAATTCTGGTTCTGGTGTGTTTGCTGTAGTTGACCTACTTCAGTACTTCTACACTTGAGTAATTATGGTTCAGGTGTGTGTTTGTTGAAGTTGACTTAATTCAGTACATTTATACTTTAGTAATTCTGGTTAAGGTGTGTTTGCTGTAGTTTACCTACTTCAGTACATTTACACTTTAGTAATTCTGGTTCAGATGTGTTTGCTGTAGTTTACCTACTTCAGTACATTTGTACTTTAGTAATTCTGGTTCAGGTTTGTGTTTGCTGTAGTTTACCTACTTCAGTACTTTTATACTTTAGCAATTCTTGTTCAGGTGTGTTTGCTGTAGTTTACCTACTTCAGTACATTTTTACTTTAGTAATTCTGTGTGTGTTTGCTGTAGTTGACCTACTTCAGTACTTCTACACTTGAGTAATTATGGTTCAGGTGTGTGTTTGTTATAGTTTACCTACTTCAGTACTTTTATACTTTAGTAATTATGGTTCAGGTGTGTTTGCTGTAGTTTATCTACCTCAGTGCTTTTATACTTTAGTAATTCTGGTTCAGGTGTGTTTTCTGTAGTTGACCTACTTCAGTACTTCTACACTTGAGTAATTCTGGTTCAGGTGTGTGTTTGCTGTAGTTGACCAACTTCAGTACTTTTACACTTTGGTAATTCTGGTTCAGGTGTGTGTTTACTGTAGTTGACCTACTTCAGTACTTTTACATTTAAATAATTATTGTTCAGGTGTGTTTGCTGTAGTTTACCTACTTGACAGTACTTTTATACTTTAGTAATTCTGGTTCAGGTGTGTGTTTGCTGTAGTTTGCCTACTTCAGTACTTTCTATACTTTAGCAGTTCTGGTTCTGGTGTGTTTGCTGTAGTTGACCTACTTGACAGTACTTTTATACTTTAGTAATTCTGGTTCAGGTGTGTGTTTGCTGAATTTTCCTACTTCAGTACTTTTATACTTTAGTAGTTCTGGTTCAGGTGTGTTTGCTGTAGTGTACCTACTTGACAGTACTTTTATACTTTAGTAATTCTGGTTCAGTTTTGTGTTTGCTGTAGTTTATCAACTTGACAGTACTTTTATACTTTAGTAATTCTGGTTCAGGTGTGTTTGATGTAGTTTACCTACTTCAGTACTTTTTACTTTAGTAATTCTGGTTCAGGTGTGTGTTTGCTGTAGTTTACCTGCTTCAGTACATTTATACTTAAGTAATTCTGGTTCAGGTTTGTGTTTTATGTAGTTTACCTACTTCAGTACTTTTCTACTTTAGTATTTCTGGTTCAGGTGTGTGTTTGCTGTCGTTTACCTGCTTCAGTACATTTATACTTTAGTAATTCTGGTTCAGGTTTGTGTTTTATGTAGTTTACCTACTGCAGTACTTTTATACTTTAGTAATTCTGGTTCATGTGTGTTTGTTGTAGTTGACCTACTTCAGTACTTTTATACTTTAGTAATTCTGGTTCAGGTGTGTTTGCTGTAGTTTACCTACTTCAGTACTTTTATACTTTAGTAATTCCGGTTCAGGTGTGTTGCTGTAGTTGACTTACTTCACTACTTTTATACTTTAGTAATTCTGGTTCAGGTTTGTGTTTCCTGTAGTTTACCTACTTCAGTACTTTTATACTTAAGTAATTCTGGTTCAGGTTTGTGTTTGCTGTAGTTTACCTACTTCAGTACTTCTACACTTGAGTAATTCTTGTTCAGGTGTGTGTTTGCTTTAGTTGACTAACTTCAATACTTCGACACTTGAGTAATTCTGGTTCAGGTGTGTTTGCTCCAGTTGACTTAATCTTTAATGATATATAATTCATGAAGGACCCCCGTCTTCAGACTTTATAGTTGGATTGTCCTTTCTGAAATACGCAAATGGCAGGCGACAACAAAATCAACATAACACGTCTTTACTATCTTAACAGTTAATTAGTTTTATGATTATGAAAACTAGTAAAAAATACAATTTTGAAAAAGTATGTTATTGGTGAACATAGTCGCTCTTAGACGGTTGTGTGCGAAAAAGGTAAACAACTGTAGGACATGTCCTGAAATCAAGTATGGGGTACTTGTACATGTATTTGTTCTGTAGTTCGGCAATTTCCAAATTTCTCCTTTCATATTTGTTTGGGTGATTTAATTTTTCCAGATCATATAGAAGACATTTTTCACAATAGTTTTTTTTCCATTCCAATTGCAGCATTGAAGGAGGGGTCAGAAGCTATTCATGAAGCAGCCAAAAAGGCAACTATAGCTGTAGAAGCAGTAGGCAATGACCAAGTTGTTCAGATCACAGAAGTAGGCAGAGACCAAGTTGTCCAGATCACAGAAGCAGGCAGACACCAACTTGAGCAGATCACAGAATCCTCGATTAGGGATTACAGTACTGATAAACAAAGTACGTGGTTTGTTTAAGCTCTACTGCTTGTAGGATGGCGCCTTGCAAGTCATCGTTTGTCAGCTACTTGTCGCCAGCACAATATATATCATCCAAAACAATCCTTTTTTCATGAAATTCAACAATTTTTACCACCACAAGATCACAGACAAGTCTGACAGTGAGCAATATCTATGCCTGTGTTAGAGTTGTTGCCCTTGATTACTGAAAAATAGGCACATTTCAGCTTCTGAGCATGATTAAGTTGTTCCAATTTTCACCAAATTTAGTTTAATTTAAACTTATTTGTTTTACATTTAGGCCGTGTGCTGCTACCCAAATTTTGACATATTGGTACCACTCAAGCTGGCAAATTCTAATATGCATTTTCGGAAGGGTCAATGTCTTGCGCTTCTTTTAAGCCAGGATAGTATTTTTAATTCGGTAGCTTAAGTGTGTAAAACTATTGTTTTATAAAGGGAGGTAATTTTTAAGAAAATATTCTAAATTGATATAAAAATGGATGTATGGCAAGGATTAGATCCACCAATTGTTTGTGTGTGTGATTGCATTCAAAATGATTACGTAAGTCATGTAAGCATATAACAGTTTAATAGTTCAACCCTTAAAAACGTATAAAAACATATGGAAGCAATCATTTAACCATTTTAATCATTAAACACATATTCTATCGAAAGAAAGTAAAGATAACCAAACAAATTAGAATATATTTATCCTTTTTAATTAAATTACACGTGAATATAGTTTTTTAGATTCTATATATACTTTTACTCAGGTATAAACAATACGAAATAATATAAACGTGTGACCTCTCTGTAATAAATGTGTTGCTGTAAAGGGAGATAATAAAGACCACTTTTAAAATTTTAATAAAAAACATTGAGCTAACATTAAAAAATGATTCATAAAAATGTTACAATTCAGAGTTCCATTTTATTTGTCTTTGTGTCGCCTTGGTAGAATGGCAGACAGGTAGGGATCGCTTTGTCTGTAGCCTGTCTTCATTCGTCGTCTACGTCCGTTTGTCCGTCACGTTTTAACTTGCAACGTGAACTTGGTCATAGCCTTAAAATTGTTAACCTATGTTTATGACCTATCTTCATCTCACCCCAAGGAAAGTCGTTACACATGTCTAATAACGTTGTCTTTTATTTCGGCGAAGTTATGCCCTTGCCATTAAACCTTTTCCTGCAACCTGACCTAGCTCATAACGTTAAATAAGTACATGACAGCCTAACAAAGTGTTCTGTGGAACACCCTTCTAGTTATTTATTTAACATCTGCAAACGCCCACATGCATGTGATTATCATCCCTTGATTGCATCATTGAATTATATAACGTGGTCCGAGTATTAACTTTCATACCCCATACAACCCCTTCTCGAAGAACCGAAAACGGGGTTGGCCGGGTATGAAATAAAACCTTAATTTGGCTTAAATGTTTGCATATTGTAAATTTAAACCATGTAATAGAGATCAGCAGAGCTTATGCCGTGGTGCGGTGTCCGTCCGCCGTCCGTCTGTCCGTCTGTCTGTCTGTCTGTCTGTCCGTAAACTTTTTTTTGTAGCGACTACTCCTCTGGAACTACAGAATGGATTTTCATGAAACTTTACAGAAATGTTGCCCATGAAGTAATTGATCCTAGCAAAAATTGATGTAGATGTGAAATCCAAGATGGCCGCAAAATCTAAAAATAGGTTTTTAAAAAACAAGTTTGTAGCGACTACTTCTTGAAAACTCTAAGGGATATTGATATGGGACTTTTTCTAAAATGATCAACGTGACATGATGTTGGTCCTTGTCTAAAATCGTTTTGATTCGACGTTAAACATGGCTGCAGCGGCCATCTTTGTTTACATAGAGTTATATAATGAAAACTTGTAGCGACTACTCCTCTGAAACTACCAGACGGATTTTCATAAAACTTCACAGGAATGTTGCTCTTGATGTGTAATTGATCCTAGCAAAATTGTAGGTCGGCCGGAAATTCAAGATGGCCGCAACGGCTAAAAATAGATTTAAAAAAAATAAGTTTGTAGCGACTACTTCTTGAAAACTATAAGAGATATTGATATGGGACTTTTTCTAAAATGATCAGCATAACATGATGGTTATCCGAGTCTAACATTATTTTGATTCGACGTTAAACATGGCTGCCAGTGGCCATCTTTTTTTACATAGAGTTATATTATGAAAACTTGTAGCGACTACTCCTCTGAAACTACTTGACGGATTTTCATGAAACTCCACAAGAATGTTGCTCTTGATGTCTAATTGATTCTATCAAAATTTCAGGTCGGCCGGATATTCAAGATGGCCACCACGGCTAAAAATAGATTTTCAAAAAACAAGTTTGTAGCGACTACTTCCTGAAATCAAAATCAATCAGTAGAGCTTCAAGGTCATTGACCTCTTGTTATTAATATGAATATAACGGGCATCTTCCAGAAGCTTCAGTTCCCTAATATTGCAATGAAAATAATATTTAAAAAAATATTTCAGTTTTTAGCGATTTTTGTTCAAATTTGGATGATTTTGCCCAAAAAGAATGTGTTAAGCGACCGTTTCAGAAAAGCTATCCTGGCTATTTCTTTTTTACTAAGATTTATCTAAAATGTGGTAGCATTTAAAATTTGCCAGCTGAGTTGGTACCGAAAAGTTGAGTAGCCCATGGTCTAATTGTAACGAAAGCTCTATGAACTTATTTGAATCACTCTCGATGTCTTCCTGGGTAGAACCAGTACTAAGCAAATGCAGATAAAGTGTCTTGCTCAGGGACACAACACATATGGTAACCACCAAATTTGACATGCTCAGGGACACAACACATATGGTAATATCCAAATTTGACATGCTCAGGGACACAACACATATATATGGTAATCACCAAATTTGACATGCTCAGGGACACAACACATATGGTAATCACCAAATTTGACATGCTCAGGGACACAACACATATATATGGTAATCACCAAATTTGAAATAAAGGGTTGTTTCAATAAGATCTCTGACGATAATTAGCAAAATTGATGCTTGTGTTCTCCAAGAACTCGTTGGCCCTTATTTTCTCATTTTTTGATATATGTTCAAACTTTTAACATATATTCACCATGACAACATCACATGACCATACTCCAATATAAAGGTCAAGGTCACACTGGAGGTTATTATATGGATTAAATACTCTTCTTTTTTTTTCTTCACGAAAACTTAACATTGGATATAACTTCTCATTTCTTGATATTTCTTCATCAAACTTTCAACATATACTCATGATGACAACATCCACATGATCGTACTAAAATATAAAGGTCAAGGTCACACTGGAGGTCATTTTTATGAGTTAAATACTATTTTTTGTTCCTTCACGAAAACTTAACATTGGCTTTAACTTTCTCATTTCTTCATCAAACTTTCAACATATACACATCATGACAACATCCGCATGACCATACTAAAATATAAAGGTCAAGGTCACACTGGAAGTCATCATATAGGTTAAATACTCTTTTTTTGTTTTCTTCACGAAAACTCAACGTTGGCTATAACTTTCTCATTGATATTTCTTCATCAAACTTTCAACATATACACATCATGACAACATCCACATGACCATACTAAAATATAAAGGTCACGGGTCACACTGGAGTCATTATATTGGTTAAATACTCATTGTTCTCTTCACGAAAACTTAGTCAGGCCTGTTTGTCAAGGTCATTTATCTGGTCCAACAAACCTTGTTATACTGACAAAGCGCTGACAGGTGACACGTGTTCCGCGGAACACCATCTAGTATGTAATTATGTTGCACCTCGAGTCCCGAAATAACCATACCAATTAGAACTAGAGTTTGTTTTTGTTAAAACAGATGTCTCCCCCCCCCCCCCCCCCCCCCCCCCCCCCCCCCCACCCCAACCCACTGCGGGAAAGGGCCATAAATCTGCCGAAAATTATTCAAGTGGATCACGAGAATGATATGTGCAACATAGGCTTGTTATTGATAATCCCTACCAAGTTTAGTTGAAATCAGAAGAACTAGTCAGGACAAAAGTTTGTGTATTAAAACCTGTAAAGGGACACATGGCATGTTGAGTTTTATTCAAACATTAAAAGTGTTCCTCGATTTACTTATCCTGCATAATTTTCACTTTTAAAACTGCATGCATGTAATTAATAAAAAAATTGAGATTTCAGTTTCTTCAACATTTTATATTAAATATATTATTGGTGCAATATTATAAAAAGTAAGTAATACGTAAACATAATTCCTTTAACTATTCTAACATTTAATATTAATGATTGAACACATGCAAGTTAAGAAAAAAACTAATGGGACGCCGTGAGTTTTTAGAAAAATCGAGATTGCCATGTGTCCCTTTATAGAGCCATAACCTCTGCCAAAAATCATTCAACTGGAACACGACTATGTAACCAAGTTTTGTTGAAAGCCCAACGGTGGTTGAGGAGATCTAGTCCGAAAAAAGTTTGTGTATTAAAACCTTTAAATGGCCACAACTCAACCAAAAACACATCAATCAACCAGAACATGAACTAGGCTTGTACTGATAATTCCTGCCAAATTTGTGAAATGCAGTCAGAGCTTCATAAAAACTAGTCCGGATAGAGTTTGTATATAACAGCCATAATTATGTCAAAAATCATTCATCCGACTCAAGGCGATGATATGATCATCCCTGCCAAGTTAGTTGAAATCCAGCCAGGGGTTCAGGAGAGCTAGTCTGTACAAAAGTTGGTGTGTAAAAACTTAAAAGGCCATAACTCTGCCCAAATTCAGGCCACCATTAAAAATTGTTTGTTTACATTTTCCGACCCATGGCTTTTAGGGTGAGTCGGTAGGTAGGGGATATATTTTTTTTTTAAACACATTCTTATTATTAACGGCATGCCTATTGACGGCATGAAAATATCGTGTGCTTCACTAGTATTATCCATAGAGTTTTTTTTATTTAAAAGGGTTTAGTTAAATATTAACAGAACATGCAAAACATTGATCAAATGTTCATTTATGAACACATGAAATATACTTAGTAACTTAAACAGCGCTCGACGCTTTTTCGAAGTAATGTTTCAAATGACAAAATCCTTTTGTGTGGTACCAGATATGAACATCAAATACAGTGCATACAATCTACACTATTTTATATTTCATCTAAAACATATAAATTGATTATTCGCACCATCATTAAAAATATTTGAAAAATACGGTAAAATTTTCACTTGCACAGGGCAAGTAGAATTTTTAGTTCGGCAAGAGGATTAGACAATGACTTGCCCGAAAATAACATCATTAATTTGTAGAGATATACACTTTAACCCAAAATATTGTCCTGCGCAAACAATTTCCAAGTTCTGGCAAGTAGTAAAAAAGTTAATGTCAAGCCCTGTTAAAGTATAAACATTGAACTCTGTGTCAATTTCACTTCTCAGTTTACGTTACTGCAAAGAACAATATTCTCTTCAAGTGTCCTTTTTGCAGACACCATCCTCACATTTTTCTCACTCACAAGGTCAGTCATGCAGACCCTTTCAATTTACTATAGCAGCAGAGATTATTTCCAAGCATCCATATATCTAGAGCATTATGAAACTTCCCAAAATAAATTGAAACAACCAACAATATTTGTGATGGGACACATTGGGAAAAAGAAACTTGAAAAAAATATTGAAAAAAATAAAATAAAAAATAAAATAATAATAATATTAAAAAAAATGTTTGGGTCGGCGGAAATGCCGTGGGTCGGTCGCAAACTGCAAACAAACAATATTTTAATTTAGGTCTCATTCAACTGGAACATGGCGATTATATGCCTCAACTACGTTTGGTACTGATTATCCTTGCCAAGTTTCATTGAAATCCGGCTAGGGGTTCAGGAAAACTAGTCTGGACAATGTTTGTGTATTAAAACCTTTAAAGGGCATAATTCTGCCAAAAATCATTCAACTGGAACATGGCGACGATATGCACAACTAGGCCAGGTACTGATCAATCCCTTTCTGCCAAAAATCATTCAACTGGAACATGGCGACGATATGCACAACTAGGCCAGGTACTGATCATCCCTAAAAAGCTTCGTTAAAATCAGACAAAGGGTTCAGGAGAATAGTCCTGACAAAGTTTGTGTATTAAACCCTTTAGTGGGCCATAACTCCATCAAATCATTCAACCGGAACACGGTGATGATATGTACAATTGGGCTTGGTATGATCATCCCTGCAAAATTTCATTGAAATCCGGCAAAATGAAGGCCATATAGTCTTTCTCCTGCGACAGGGACTATCACAACCTGACTTCTATGGTGATGTGATTTATAAACTTCGTAAGATTCTAGATCATGATCACTTTCATACTATCTTTGTTAAACTTGTTAAAAAGTTAATCAAAAGAGGTTATGACCCTATCATTTTGAAACGTACTGCATGCTTGGTTGTGGACCCTTTTACAGTTCGCCACTATGCTTTCCTCTTAAATTGTACGATGACCGGACAGGCTGTGGACCCTATGATGACGCCTACCTAAAGCCATTGGGACGGTGGCGTTTGATGTGTGTCCATGATCTTTCTTGTCGTGCCCTTAATGGTTTATTCTCTTACTGCTCTGGCTTCTGCAAAGTCATTGAGTACCTTCATTGTGGCTTTCTAGGCTATTGTTTTTTTGTATTATATTTACACGAGCATATTTGTGTTTTACTTATATTGCCTATTGATGCTGCCTTGTTGGTTAGAGATTAGATCATGGCGGGGATTTCTTTATTTACACTGTCCTGTTTTAATGGGATGACAGTAGGGTAAGTGTGAGGTTTGGTGCACCCTAGAACCGGTTTAAACCCCCAGTGGCCTACTTTGCCACTGACCGTTCCAAGGCGGTAGCCCTATTGTCAACCCTTTTGTGTTTGTGATGTCGTTTCCATTTATTATTGCTTCTGCCTTCTTGTTTGTCTGTTTGCGTGTTTGTTTCTGTGTTTTGTGATTGACTGTCCTCTTTGAATGCTACTTTCCCTGTCTGATTTTTTTATATTTCTTTTTTGAGGCAAATTATTTTTAACTAAATCAAGAGTCATATATAACTACAGTGTTACTATATCGATTTGGTTGGTTTTCTAACTTGTTCAAGCTTTCATTGATCCTAACAAAATGGTAAAGTTTGGTAAAGATCGGTTGAACAATGAAGGCTCTTACATCCTAACGAACTTTTCCGAGATCTTGTGAATATATAACTACTGTGTAAGTTTTAAGATCCCTTTACAAATGGAGGGGCTAGAGTGCCCACAAGGCAAAATTATGCATTTTGCAAATTCAAGTGTAGGTAACTCTGTTAACAATCTACTCTGGCTGGTTCAAGAAATTATCCGAGATAAAATAACTACTGTATAAGTTTCGTAAAGATTGGATGAAAAATGTAGGGTCTAGTGTGCCCACAATTTAAAAGATAATGATGGACAGACGGACGGATGAACAATGGACAACACAGCATCATAAAAAAGTTAGCCCCCAGTGGGATTTGAAACCATAACCCCAGGTTCCCAATATATAGCATATTGCATATTTAAGAAACTCATTGCCATAACTCTGGTGTTACTGATCCGATCTGGCTGGTTTTCAAACTTGTCCGTGCTTTCATTGATATTAACAGTCTTTGCAAGTTTGGTAAAAATCAAATAATTAATGAAGGTGCTAGAGTGTTCACCAGTCAGAAAATGGCATTCTTCAGCTAATCAAGGGCCTTAACTCTGGTATTACTTATCTGATTTGGCTGGTTTTCAAACGTGTTCGAGCTTTTATTGATAGAAACACCCTCGCAAAGTTTAGTAAAGATCTAATTAATAATGAAGGCCCTGTCATGTTCAAAAGGCAAAAGTTAACTGACGACGGACAACTAGCCTTCCTATAAGCTCTGCTGGTCATCGGTCTTTAGAGCTTATATTACACATCACACATACGGCAGCATTAAGTATAACACATGGATGATCATGCATCTATGAATATAAAAAAGAAATGCCTAGAAAGCCACAGTGCAAGTACTCATTGACAGAAGCCAGGGCAACAAGAGAACAAACCGTTAAGGGGAATACAAGACTATATTTAAGACAAAAATCAAACGCTACCGTCTTTTAAGGATTTAGGTAGACATCATAGGGTTCACAATCTGTCCGGTCATCACACACAGAGGAAAGCATAGTGGCAAACTATAAGTGCATATGCTTTGAACTAGGGCACATCTGTATGATTTAATTATTGTTGATGACATAGTTTGGTCGGTAAATTTAGACAACTCGTCTGCTTTTTGTAGTGTAAGTTGTTCATAGCAATTTGTATGATGCTTTAAGGCCCTTAATATACGTTCTTGTTTTGTGATAGAAGTACACTTTACTTGACATATCTACAACTGTTTGCAGTATAATCACCATTTAAATTAATATTTACCTCCAGGCCCCTTAATGTTTATGATTTCTACAACAAAATCTCTTGAATAACACTGTTCATAATAATAAACTGCCAGGAACACAAGACCGAATTTAATTCACATCTATTTCATGAAATCGTAAAAAATAAATTATAAATTTTTATTTGGATAGAAAGCCATAATTTTTCCAGATCACCGAGGTCCCTTTAATGAATCATAATAAGTTAAACTGTCCGAAATGATCATTAAACCGAATATTGAGGCATTTATTTGTACATGTATTATTATATTTTGAAATTGAAGCACATTTTGATTTTATATGGACTATTTCTGTATATTGTAACATAAATGTTATTTTTGTTTTTATTTCCAGAATTGCAAACGGACCTCATCAATCTGTATAGGAGACGATTCCTCTCGATACCTGTTTCAACAACAAAGAAACCGACGATTTATACGAGTATCGAGGACATTTATGTGAGGCCAAATATGCACGTTATTGACCTGGCCAAGACATGTTCAGCAGGGACAAAGACCGATGACGAAACAGTCAGATCCTACTGTGACATATTTGTAAAGAAATATAATACGATCGGAGAAGTTTCTCAACGATGTTACAGTATTTATGTCTCGGGAGATGCCGGCGTTGGAAAGACATCATTTTGTCAGAAAATGATCTCTGTTTGGTGTGACACCCACTCAAAGCCTCAGTATGAAAACTGTGATTCCTGGTACAAGATCTATAAATTGAAGATCTTTGACTTTCTCTTCTACATTCCATTGAGAAATGTAAAGTCTGAGTATCATGTTGAGGAGATGATCAAAACTCTGTTGTTGAAGACAGATCCTCAAAGAGAAGTTTTCTCGCGCATACTGGAAAAGGAATCGGAACGCTGTCTCATTATATTAGACGGACTGGACGAATACAATGCACCATCAACTTACGAGTTGTCTTATGGTGTCACTGAGGGTCTTCCAGATAGGAACGATATGTACAAGTACACAATATTGACAACATCACGACCATGGAAGCTTGAAGTCCTTCGATTGGCTACATTTGAGATTGACAAGCAGATAAAAGTCACCGGCATTGATGATGAAGCTGCATCTGAGTTTATTGAAAATGTTGTACATCACTTAAATGCAAGGAATAGATCCTCAAAGTCTGCTTCTGATTTTAAAAAAACCCTCAAAAGCAACAAATTGTCTCAATTTAAAACAATTCCTGTAATGTTAAAACAGTTGATCTTGTTATGGTACAGCGGAAAACCCCTTGGTAAATCACAATGTGATATTTATAGTGGGATGATTGACCTACTGCTGACACAAGCCGAGATGCGAGATAAGACTTTGTTTGAAAATGTCTGCAGAAAATCAGATCGCCAGCTTCCAGAGTGTTTCAGTGACAAGTCAAAATGCAAAGAATGTGTGCCTCTATTGTATTCTCTTGCAAAATTGGCATTTGAAACATTAATTAGTAAAAACAGAGAAACATCCCTGGTCTTTGAGCAATCTATTGCCCAGTCTCACGGCGTGGATGAAAATGACATACAAACTTGTCTTAAAGTCGGCATTATGTCGCAAGACATAGTTCCAGACTTGTTAACGGATAAGAGAAGCTTGTCGTTCTTGCATACATCTTATCAAGAGTACCTGACCGCTCTATACATCACGATGCGTGCGGGGGATGACAAAATAATAGAACATATATTCAGTGTCTGCAATACAGTACAAATGTTACTGGAAATGTCAAAGGTAGTTTTGTTTGTTAGTGGAATGAATCCTGCCATAGCAGAAAAACTCTCTCCAGGCATAAGAAATGTGACGGGGCAAGACAGCCGTATCCAGCAGTACAGACGAGAAGTGGAAGGGGAGAACGAATATATCATTAGGAACATTCAGAATATGATTATTGACTGTATGAAGGAGAGCTCAGATAATGGCCATGTTCATCTCAATCTCCCTCTGGATGACATTTATATAGGCGCGTATAGAAGTGGCAATAGTAAATATAGTGACAGAGAGCTGGAAGCCGTTCAACACCAGGTCACACAAAACACTGCTAATATCAAGTCTGTTTGCATTTACTGTGAGTGGCCAGAAGCCAGATATTCAGGTCACCTTCAACACATTGTACACTGTGAATCACTAGAGAAAATAGTTCTGAAGGGAGATTTAACTAATATGTCACTTGATAATTTCACTAACATGTTGAACTTACCAAAGATAGTGGCTCTAGAACTCAACACCAATAGATTAACTCGTAACCAGAAATCCAGTTTAACGACATCTCTGTCACAGACAACTGTGCTCAGCAAGTTAGTGGCACTCAGACTATCGGGCCCTAGAGACTTCTATATACCATTAACTCATGACCAGATATCCAGGTTAATGACATCTCTGTCACAGACAACACAGCTCACACATATTGTGTTAGGTGATATACGATGCAGTGATCAGGATGTCCAGTGTAGATATCAGCTAGATTTATCACAGAATAAACAGCTGCAGGAACTTACACTATATGATCTATATATAGACAAGGTGACATTTAACCCAGCAGAGATGACAGGCTGCTGTTTTGAGGACCTACGCATTCCTGGTGTAGCAGCCTCCCTACTGAGATGTCTTCCTGGACCTAACCTACAAACACTGGAGTGTCGGGGGTTACGTGATTCTGCTGATATAGACACACTAAAGACAGTCTTACCCACTCTTGTACACTTGAGAAAGATTGACTTATATTATATAGACTTCAGTGATAGAAATATTCTCTTGTCTCCACAGATGATGAACCTGGAGTCTGTAAGGTTATCTGGTGTTACATGGACAGATGCAGGTGTGTGTAAGTTTGTGGACAGTATTCCTTACACACCACATCCAGTGACATGTTGGTTGGTGATATGGGGTTCGAAATATCCCAGAGTAAGGGTCAAAATCCTCTCCTCTCCAAGATTTGTTGTGACACACTATAATCCTGATGATGTTTATACAAGGATTGAGTTCCACACACAGAAGCCTGGAGAAATGCGACCACAGAAGTAGATACAAACATGTGCAGGATATTTGTTGTTTTTCAGTAAACAAATGTTTTATGTGTATTTTTACTTGTTGAGTTGAGTACAAATTGATGTTTTTCGGACGATAACTTTTGAAATACTCGACCGATTTTCAATTACTTGGACTTGTTTTCTTCGTTGAATCATTTCCAAACTAATCATGTAAGTTTTATATCGAATTTCAAAAAAAAGTAGTTTTTGTTCAAATTGGGTGTTTTTTTCAGAGTAGCCATTTTTAACAAAATTAAAAAAAAAGTTTTTTTTCGAAAACTTCTCAACCGATCATTAAATACAACAACTTGTTTTCTTAGTGGGGTTATTTTCTATCTATTGAAGTGACTTTTATTAAGAATTTCTAAAAAAAGTTGTTTTTGATCAGTTTGGCCACATTAAATAGTCAAAAATGTTGTTTTTCCTCCATAGAGATTTAGAGGAAAACTGTTAAAAATCATCCTCTCGACAACCATTATACGTATCATGTAGACAGTTGTTTACTTCGAAATGAGTGGTGTATCCTAGAATATAAGATGTGTACAGATGAAACCACTTGGGTGAAAATGAGGGTCCTGGGGGTTCCCATTTGTAGCACCTGATCAAAAGGGTTCGGGAAATAGAAATGACATGGGCGTCCGTTTGTTCACGAGTAGGTAACTTGATCTTGTACGCGCCACACACATTTTAAGCAATAGTCGGATATGTAAATTTTGTTGCACAAGACAACGGTGTGTAACTTTCACATTCCTCACTTCAAGGTCAATGTCATGGCTTGGGGTCAAAGGTTGAATGTAACTTTTTCCTTGGTTGACTTTAAACCAAGGGATTTGAAGAAATGGTTTAGTGTGTCGTCCTGATATACCCCACCATACTCTTTAAGGTCAAAGTCATGGCCAGGTCAGGTGTTAAATGCGCGACTTTTAAAGGATTTTTTTGTTTTTGCAAAATTGGGATTTATATTTCCCATGTTAGGAATGTTGTTTTGCATATTTGTATAGAATTAGTGGTGTAATTTCTAACATTTGCACAAGTTGTAAAGGAAACCATGTACGCCTTAAGGAATGTTATTTTGCATATTTGATAGTTTGTATAGGATTAGCAGTGTGAATTTCTAATTCACTAGATGACACTTACAAGTACCCCGATTTCAAATGCTAATAAAACATGTTTTTCATCATAATTTCCTCAAAGTTTGAACACATTTTTGAAAGCGGTGACGGAATGTAATCTGATTATCAAATTGATTATTTATTTTCAATTTTATTTCTGCTGAATCAGTCAAAAACAATTATATTGATGAGTTTTCAGACGATTTTGTCGGATAATTTAAATTTAAAAGATATGAAATATAATGTAACTGGGGTGCTTATAAGTGTCGTCAAGTGTTTGTTTTGATAGTTTGTATTTGTACATGTATAATATTAGCTGTGTGAGTTTGTGATATTTGTACGTGTTATTTACTATAAATAATTTTAAGATTTCACGGGCTGTATTCAAGAAGCATTGTTACCACCAAAATATCATCTCATCTTGAATGTGTGCGTACACGTCTAAGTTCCCCTTTAAAGTTATTTCCGATGATACCGTACAATTCAAGATCGCTGCCATTACAAAACATAGTGAAATCACGTTTTAATCTTTCCTCTAAACCCTATGTCACTTTGAACGCATGGCGTCATATAACCTTTTTTATGTTGGTGCACCATACAACTTTTTTTGTTAGTACAACCTAGAACAGTGTCGATTTTTGGACATCATTGCTTTTAAAGAGACACACGACAATCTTGAGTTTAAGCATTAAAAACCTCGATTTATTATTCCTGTATCATTTTGTCTTGGAACCTGCTTGCATATAATCAAAATTTGAGATTTCAATTGTCTTCATTATTCTACCAGGTTTTTAAATATATTATTGTTGGAATATAATATATAGTTAGTAATTTATAAACACAATTTGCTTTGAACTAATCTAGTAATATAAATGATTGAACAAATGCAAGTTATGTAGAAAACTAAAGGGTCGCCTGCATTTTTAAAAAATCAAGCTTGCCAAGTGTCCCTTTAATTTGTAACACGAGGCAGATTTTGTTAACTGAAACAATTCATTATGATCGAAGTCTGAAATGTGTTATTAACAAAGAAATTACAATAATAAATCATTGACAGCATAAAAATTCCAATTTTTATTTTGTTTTTTAAAGGGACACACGGCAATCTTTATTTTTTTTTAAACTCACGGCGTCACGCTAGTTTTTCTGCATATTCAATCATTAATATTAATTATAAGAATAGTATTAAGCAATTTGTTTTTGCCTATTATTGATTTTTGTTATTATTGCACAAATAATATATTAAAACTTAAAGTATAATAAGACGAAATGGTGAATACTAAAATGTTATTTATTCAAAAGTGACCAGGGTAAAGGTAACAAGAGGTCAATGACCTTGAAGCTCTACTGATTGATTTTGATTGCAGGAAGTAGTCGCTACAAACTTGTTTATTGAAAATTTTGCTAGGATCAATAAGACATCAAGAGCAACATTCCTGTGAAGTTTCATGAAAATCCGTCAAGTAGTTTCATAGGAGTAGTCGCTACAAGTTTTCATTATATAACTCTATGTAAACAAAGATGACCGCTGACAGCCATGTTTAACATCGAATCAAAACGATTTTTGACAAGGACCAACATCATGCCATGCTGATCATTTTAGAAAAAGTCCCATATCAATATCACTTATAGTTTTCAAGAAGTAGTCTCTACCAACTTGTATTTTGAAAATCTATTTTTAGCCATGGCGGCCATCTTGAATATTCGGCCGACCAGCAATTTTGCTAGGATCAATTAGACATCAAGAGCAACATTCCTGTGAAGTTTCATGAAAATCTGTCAAGTAGTTTCAGAGGAGTTGTCGCTACAAGTTTTCATTATATAACTCTTTGTAAACAAAGATGGCCGCTGGCAGCCATGTTTAACGTCGAATCAAAACGATTTTAGACAAGGACCAACATCATGTCATGCTGATTATTTTAGAAAAAGTCCCATATCAATATCACTTATAGTTTTCAAGAAGTAGTCGCTACAAACTTGTATTTTGAAAAGTTATTTTTAGCAGTGGCGGCCATCTTGAATTTCCGGCCGACCTTAGAGTTTTTAAGAAGTAGTCGCTACAATCTTGTATTTTAAAAATCTATTTTTAGCTTTGGCGGCCATCTTGGATTTCACATCATCATTTGCTAGGATCAACTAGACTTCATGGGCAACATTTCTGTAAAGTTTCATGAATATCCGTCCAGTAGTTTCAGAGGAGTAGTCGCTACAAATAAAAGTTTACGGACAGACAGACGGACGACGGACGCCGCACCACGGCATAAGCTCTGCTGATCTCTGATCAGTCGAGCTAAAAATGATACTGTATATATAAATCGAGACACCCATTTCAAACACTTCAAGATTTTAAAGAGAGAAAAACTGTTTAGTATCTGACGTCATGGCGGATTTATTCCATTACAGTTTTTTTAGACATTTGACCGTCATGTCTTGTGATAAAACTATCTTTAAAGGGACACGCAGCAATCTAAAAAAAAATAAACTCGATTTTTTTACATATTTGCAAATTATTTTTAATTATTACTTGAATAGAACAAAACAAATGCATGATTTATTGTTGATTACATTGCACCAATAATATATTTACACCTTTGTAATTATATTGAAGAAACTGCAAAGACTTCAAGATTGCCATGTGTCCCTTTAAAGAGAGAAAACAAACTGTTTAGTATCTGACGTTTATAACGCGATGTTTTTGCCTAAAATTTATCTGACGTCATGGCGGATTGATTCCATTTTGAATTTTAGGCATTTGACTCAGGTCTTGTGGTAAAAACTATCTTAAAGGGACATGCAGCAATCTAAACTTTTTAAAATTCGAGTTTTTTTGCATATTTGCAAATTATTTTTTGAACAGTACAAAGCAAATTGCATGACTAATTGTTGATTACATTGCATCAATAATATATTTACACCTTTGTAATTATATTGAAGAAACTGCAAAGACTTCAAGATTGCCGTGTGTCCCTTTAAAGAGAGAAAACAAACTGTTTAGTAACTGACGTTTATAACGCGATGTTTTGGCACTAAAGTTTATCTGACGTCATCGCGGATTGATTCCATTTTGATTTTTTAGACATTTGACTCAGGTCTTGTGGTGAAAACTAGCTTAAAGGGACACGCAGCAATTTATAATTTTTTTAAAATTCGATTTTTTTTGCATATTTGCAAATTATTTTTTTAATAGTACAAAGCAAATTGCATGACTAATTGTTGATTACATTGCACCAATAATATATTTACACCTTTGTAATTATATTGAAGAAAATGCAAACTAATTTAATTACCTTTTGCTTAATTATATACAAGCAGATTTAAAGACAAAATATGGTGTTCATTTTGATGCTCCATAAATACCTCAAGATTGCCGTGTGCCACTTTAAACTTGTTTCATTCCATATTAGATTCATGAAACTTTTAAACTATTTTGAAATTTGAAATCGTCAAAAAGTTTGTTAATAATTCATAACTCGTTTCATAAATTGTATATGGAATGAAAACTCTTAAAGTCCTGGTATATTATAAACCAAGGAGATTAAAGATGAGCAAAAAGATGAGGAGTTTGATGGAAATAATGCTTCTTAAAGGGACACACGGCAATCTTGATTTTTTGAAAACTCACGGCGTCCCGTTAGATTTTCTCGTAACTTGCATTCTTTCAATCATTAATATTAATTGTTAGAATAGTCCAAAGCAAATTGTTTTTACATATTATTGACTTTTGATAATATTGCACCATTAATATATTTAAAAATGTGTAGAATAATGATTGAAATGGAATTCTCAATGTTTTAGTTAATTATGCAAGCAGTTTTAAAGTCAAAATGATACAGTAATAATAAATCGATGTACTAATTGTAATGCCTGATATAAAACTCAAGATTGCCATGTGTCCCTTTAAAGTAAGCCAATATAAATAGATGTTGTTTTTATTAGCTGTGCTGTGATTTTAGCTCTTCTATTTTTGAAAACCACAATTGATGAGGTATTGTCACCACTTGATCGTTGTCTGCGTCTTTCATAGAGCCAGGTTCTATAACTCGTGCTTAAAAAAATTATGGCCCCTTTGTACTTTAATAGAAACAATTGATTCAAGTTTTGTATAAGCCTGTATCTTGGAAACTATTACAAATTATATACATGTGGCAGGTTTTGTCAAAGTGTGTGACAGTCGATCGTCTGCACCAGCAGGCGATGCTTCTTGTTAATTGTTTAAATATGCTTAACTATCCGACGTGGTTTATTTCCATTTTGATTAATTTTGAGACATTTGACCTTCATGTCATGTAATAATTAGGATGCTAAAGGGACACATGGTAATCTTGCTTTTTAAAACTCGGTGTCGTGTTATTTTTTCTACATAAATAACTTCCTATATTATTATATTATTTAAATATATCAAAGTTAATTGCTTTTGCATATTACTAATTGTTTATAACATTGTACCAATAATATATTTATACCTATACAGAAACAGTAATGGAACTAATTTATTACTTTTTATTTATACAAGCAAAATAATAGTCGATCCATACAATTTCAGTTGCTAATTTTCATGCTTTAAACCTTCAAGAATGCTGTGTGTCCCTTTAAACTCCATTCCAAACAAGATTTATGTAGCTCGTGTGAATCATTCTGAAATTTTAACACCAAAAGTCTCTTTAAAATTAAATGTATTTAAACCTATACAGAAAAAAATAATAGAACTAATTTATTACTTTTTATTTAGTTATATACAAGCAAGGTTTAGTCAAAATATTAGTCATTTAATAATTCTAGTTGCTAATGTTAATGCTCTAATACTTCAAGATTGCTGCTTTTAAACGGAGGGGTAGGCAGTGGGGTAGAATTCATGTTCATTTTATCATTTTTTGTTCATGCTCATTAAAGATCTTCATCATGACCCCTGCATTGTTTCAGGTGCCATCTCGCTCATCACTAGAGCAGTGGCAGAAAAACTATAACGTGGCTCCAGCGTAAATGGAGTGTATACAATAGAATTTGCAGCAACTCTGCAGTTCAGGGTGAGAAGGCTCGTTCTCCATATTTTATCTCGATGTACATGGAGGATGAGCCTGGCATGTTCATTCCTGTTAGGCGCCATATAACCTTTAATGTGTTGGTGCGCCTTAAAACCAAAATTCAATTCAATTCGTCTTCATTCCAAATAAGATGTATGTAGTTTGTGAGTTTTGTTAAAATTTTAATGCCAAAAGTCTCTTTAAAATTAAAAGAATGTGATACTCCTTTCATAAATTGTATATGGAATGGAAACTCGTTCAAGATCCTACATATATGTCGACTAAAGTTGTAGTATTTATTAAGGAGATTAAAGATTTGCAAAAGAATGGGGAGTTTAATGGCAAAAATTCTCCTTAAAGGCACACATGGCAATCTTGATTTGTGAAAAACTCCCGGCGTCCACAAGTTTTTCTACAGAACTGGCAACCGTTCAATCATTAATATTAATTATAAGAATAGTATAAAGGAAATTGTTGTTGCATATTATTAACGTTGATTATATTGCAGCAATAATGTAGTTAAACCTATGTAAGACAAACAAATTAAAAGTCAAAATTTGATTGAATCATATACCAGCAGATTTAACGTGATACTGGATAAATAGAAAGGCTGATTTCAATGCTTGATAAACACTTCAAGATTGCCGTGTGTCCCTTTAAATGTATGTGTCGGTATAATCAGATACACTGCTTGTATTAGCTGTTATTAGTGTTTATATTTTGTTGTGTCCGGTTTAAGTATTGCTATGGAAAACCCTGCAAGATTTTGTGATCAAAAGTATTAAAGGGACACCCAGCAATCTTATTTGTGTTAAAACTTGTGGCATCCGTTAGTTTTTTCAGCGTAACTTGCACATTTGCTGTCATTAATAATAATCATTTAAAAAGTTCAAAGCAACGGTTTTACCAGATTACTAATAGTTGATTACTTTGCACCAATAATGTATTTAAAATAACGAGGAAAAAATTGAACCTCCAAATTCTATTATCTGATATTTAAATTTAAGCAGGCAGTTTTAAAGTCAAAATGAGACCAGATAAATGCACTGTGTTGCTTATTTTAATGCGTAATGCTTGAAAAAATACTTGCCATGACCTTGTCCCTTTAATTCATATGGGGATTCAAGATTGCCATCCGTCCCTTTAATTCATTTAAGGATTCAAGATTGCCATGTGTCCCTTTAATTCATATAGGGATTCAAGATTTCCATATCCCTTTAATTAATTTGGGGATTCAAGATTGCCATATCCCTTTAATTAATTTGGGAATTCAAGATTGCCGCGTGTCCCTTAAATTTACTTGGGGATTCAAGATTGCCGTGTATCCCTTTAATTCTATATCTGGATTCAAAATTGCTGTGTGTCCCTTTAATTAATATGGGGATTACTGATTGCCGTGTATCCCTTTAATTCCTTTGGCAATTCAAGGTTGATGTGTGTGGGGATTCAAAATTGTTGTGTTTCCATGTGTGCCTTTAATTCATATGGGAATTCAAGATTGCCTAGTGTCCCTTTAGTTCATATGGGAATTCAAGATTGCCGAGTCTCTAATTAATTTGGGGATTCAAGATTGTTGTGTGTGCCATTAATTCATTTAGGGATTCAAGATTGCCATGTGTCCCTTTAATTCATATGTTGATGTGTGTCCCTTTAATTCATATGGAAATTCTTGATTGCCGAATGTCCCTTTAATTTATGAGCTTTAAGATAACTGTGTGTCCCTTTAATTCACATGGGGATTCAAGGTCGCCATATGTCCCTTTAATTCATTTAAGGATTCAAGATTGCCATGTGTCTCTTTAATTCATAAGGGGATTCAAGATTGCCTTGTGTCCCTTTAATTCATATGGGGATTCAAGATAACTGTGTTAATTCATTTGGGAATGTAAGATTGCCATGTGCCCCTTTAATGCATATGGGTATTCAAAAGTATGGTCTGTCCCTTTATTGTTGAGCCTGTTTATGGATCTCGACTTAGCGAACACAATGTCATCCGGGTGTATGTGTTACTTAAGGATTTTCACCAAACTCCACCAAAATCTGCATTATATGGAACCAACATTATGTGCACAATTTCGGATTGCTGTGACCTACTTTCAATTATAATAATATTGGTCACGTCCGGTCTCCGCTACGACGGGAGTATCATCTTCTTTCTCGCAGGATTTTCACAGGATTTTCACAGAACTTCACCGAAATGTTCCTTATATGAATCTAACATAATGTGCAAAATGTTGGGTCAATGTGACCTACTATTGACGAAATATACGTCACGTCCGGTCTCTGCTACGACGTGCGTATCGACAGTCTGCTTGCTTGAGGGAGTAACACGCAATTGCTCGACCGAGACTAAGGAATGGACAGTTTGCTTGCTTGACTGAACAATGCATGATTTTGAGTCGAAGCCTAGGATGTGTGTGTTAAGCAAGCAAATTGTTCACCTCAAAGTATATGTTGTCCAGTCATGTCCGTCTAACGTCTGTAAGACAACACTTTTGTAATGAGGCAAGTACATGTGGGTTATTGTAAATATCCACAGTAATGCCAGGCCCCCTTCACAAAAGTACTATCAAGAACATCACACAATCCATGTTGTATGTTATAAATACCACAGTTTTTGCAGTCAAACGTGTCCGTCCTGCAAGCTTCAGACGGACACTTCTGACACTTAATGATTAGTATTGCTGGGGTCTGTTGTACAAATGTTAATATATTAAAATGTAGTCTCATGGACCAAATGGTCTTTTGTATCAATATTGACTTGTATCTTGTAATTTAGTAGCTACAGTCAAACCTGTATTAAGAGACCACAAAAGGGATGAGCAACATTGGTCTCCAAACACAGGTGGTCCTTAAATACAGGTTCATTTTAGTTCAGAATTACGCAATAGGGGATTGAAACATTGGTCATTTAAATGAGGTCTCTTTAGCAGGTTTGGCTGTATGTCAGTTTTTTAACTACCAGTAAAATTGAAAGTACTGATATTTTGTAATGAAATTGAAAATTACAGGACAGTTAACCCGATGTTGTATATTGTAATTGTGCTCACTATATCAGTTGCTTATATATATCAGAGGTTCGGTTTAATCCAACAGTATATTGTAATTTTGTGTCTGGGCTGTTTTTGCGAAAGATATTTAGTGGTTAGTAGCTTAGTACTGGTTCTGGCTCTAGCGTAAATAGGAGAGTTTCTACGATATAATTTGCAGCAACTCTGCAGTTCAGGGTGAGAAGGTTCTAGGCCCATTCTCCATATTTTATCTCGATGTACATGGAGGATGAGCCTGGCATGTTCATGCCTGTTAGGCGCCATATAACCTTTCATGTGTTGGTGCACCTTAAAACCCAATTCATTTCAATTCTACCCAGGTAGACATGAGAGAGATTAAAACAAGTTCAGAGAGGTTTTGTTACAATCCATGTATAATATATAGGTTTACTAAACTACATGTAATATCGATGAAAGCTTGAGAGTTAAAAAAACACCATTATCAGTTAATGATGCCGAGTTATGGCCCTTATCTTAATGAAAACTGCTATATATTTTATCTTGTCAGCCCTCTCTCTCACCTTATTTTGCATTCAATCTTTACCAAACTTGGCCAGTTTTAATATCGATGAGTGCTTGGACAAGTTAAAAAACCACAAATATCGGTATAGTCTTTACTATATTGCAGTATAATCAACAATGAAGCATATTTAAAAAAAAAAATATTCCAATAATTATGATTTGCACAATGTGTCAATTAAGTAGACAAACAAGCATGTTTGAACTTATCAAGATTGCCATGTGTCCCTATAATTGTGTGTAGAATTTATTTAACTTTTGTTGACAGTTAACTAATTAATGAAGAAAACATTAAACTTAATATATTAATTGACCAAGTGTTTGTTCCATTCTTTATGAAACATTATTTAGCTCTACTGATCAAAGATCATCAGAGCTTCTGCCGTGGTGTGACGTCCGTCATCCGTAGTTGATCCTATATATAAATTCAGGTCTAATGGCAGTCCAAGAAGGCCACCATAGCTCGAAAATATGTCAAATGACAATTTTGTGGTGATTACTACTCTGAAACCACTAGATGGATTTTTATGGAACTTAACAGGAATAAAGCACTTGATAGCGCGGTGGTCCTAAGTACACTAAAGGGAACACAAATTCGGAATTTGACTCAAGTGAGCATGTAACATTTTGCAATATCTTGAATAGTGCTGAGAATGCTCAAATTTTCAAAGCGGAACTTCAACATTTATGACTTCATATTACAAAGTGAACGGTGATTAAAAGGTTTGTCCAAAATGTTTAACCAAAATAAGGACTATGTCCTTTTTCTTACTTCCTGCAACCCACTTTTTTTTACAAAGCATCTTCGGATTATGTGGAATTAAATGTGCAGTGCATAAATTATATAGAGCGGAAATTGCCCGAGTTCTTTTTCTCCTTTAGTATACATTATGTATGTGGTTTAAATGAATTTAACAATTGTTCAGTCGTCGTGAGGGTGTCCACTTGTAGCAGTGAGCTCAATGATCAACTCGATAGTAATGCCTTACTGGAATACAATTCTGTAGACACATGACATGATACCCCACGCACCCAGTATCATTCTACTGACACCAGGCAGACCAGTCCTAACACTACCCTTTATATGATGACATCAAGCAAGGGAGGTACTAGTACTAGTTTTATACGACGCTCTTAAGATGTGACGTATCATACTGTGGTGCTGTCCATCTAGCTGACGAGTGTGGTTAATAACTTTCCAAGTATTAGGCATGATCAATGAATACACCTGAAAATGGCCCATAACCTGAATTAATATTTTCACGCGCCACCATGAAAGACTAGTGAAGAGGGCATTCTATCCTGAAAGGAAAAAGAAACGCATAATCAAAAAAATACCTATACAAATACTATTATATACACCTAATTCCACGTAATATTTCAGATATATCTCCACATGTTTTGTGCAAAAATGTGCTACAACTAATAACAGGAAGGACATCTCTGTCATGCAGTAGACCTTTTAATCAAAGTATACTTTGTTACACGAAATTCATAAACGTTGAAGTTTCGCTGGAAAAAGTCAAGCCATTTCAGTATTGTATTTAATGTTAAAAGATTGCAACGTAACCTAAGTTTGCTCACCTGCTTGAGCCAAATGCTCATTCTGTCGATAATTAAACTTTTTAAGCGCATTCTGACGATAATTCAACTTTAAAGGGGGCACCGTTGGTGTGTTCGGTGCTGTTTAATACTTCTTTCCGAAAGGACAGGCCTAATGCCACCCTGTACCAACCTACAATATATAGCGGAAATACCCATTATGCGTTTCTTTTTCCTTTCAGTATAGTATTACCATTGCCCTGATTTCTATTTTTGGATTACTTTCCTTTGACAAATTACAGGTGATTGTGGCTAATGACTAAGCACGTACACTTCTTCAGCATGATCCAATGATTCGGGCAATGAATACATCTGAAAAAGGGCCACAACTCTGTGAATTATATTTTTATGCTTGAGGGAGAATATTTGCTACTTTGTCCACAACTTTACATTACTAATGGGACTGGAAAACAATATACATACAGTGATAAAGTGAAGTGATCAAGACCCGTAAATATAGCTTCAATCAAGTAAGAGTAATTGCCCTTTGTAATGTTATACTTAAGAAATAGAATATCATTTACGGTTAATTATCGTTTAATATATCACGGTTTGGAGTTCAATTGTAAACAATAATTTCACTCGCCCTTCGAAAAACCGTGATATATGACAAGATAATTCACCGTAAACGATATTCTATTTCTATTCTAATACCCCTAAAATGTGAAAATAACGCACACATCCGAAATCTTTCGCATTGCTTTGCTTACTCTCCTAACGTTGCAAACGTTAGTGATATCTTTCGCACTGCCTTGCTTATTCTCCTAACATTGCAAACGTTACAGTAATATATCGTTCAATATGACGTGATATTTTAAACTAGCTATATAGTGCGGGTGTATTAGAATAATTCTCAGTTTCTGGAGCATAACTTGAAAACTACTAATGGGACTGCAATGAAACTTCACCCAATGAGGGGAAGTGCAGTGTGCAAGAACCATAATTATATCATCATTCAAATAGTTATATTTCCTTTGGTAGTGTACATGTAATACATGTACGTCTTGTCCGAAGCATATTAGTGTTATTGCGAAAACTGATAGGACTGGAGAATATGCAGAGCACTAGAACCATAACTAACTTTAGCTTGAGTAAAGACAGAATCATTCCTCTTGGAACACTAACGTTTAATTTAAACATGTTTGTCAGACATATCTTGTCTAGAATGTCATGGATTGTCATTTTTCTAACTGGTAGGCAACATCGTCTTCCGGTGACCGAGCCGGGGATTGAAACCCCGACCTCCCGCACGCGAGGCGGACGATCTACCAGTAAGCTACCGTCATGGTCCTAAGTAAAACCAGCTCGAAATTAAAATGGCTCAGCTAAAAATAAAATAGTGTGTGACCGCTATTAATTCCCGAAACAATTGGATATATGTTTATGATATTTGGCAGGACCAGTGCACATGGATGTCTAGTTGCATCTACGGATTAAAGTTCAGCAGAGCTTATTCAGTGGTGTGGCTTCCGTCCGTCTGTACGTCAATAATTTTTGTGGCAAATCCTCTTAAAGAGACACAAGGCAATCTTGAAGTTTTCTTGAATTTTTTTTATCAAACATTACAGTTAGCATCTCGATTTGTATTTGAATATCATTTCGACTTAACATATAGTTAAATAAAATTCGAGCTTTCATTTTTTCTTATTTTACCATGGGTTTAAATATATTATAGTTATGATATAATCAACATTAGTTATATGCAAAAACAATTTGCTTTGTTCTTCTCTAATATTATATTAAATACAGAACAAATGGAAGATGTTTAGAAAAACTAAGGGACGCCGCAGGTTTTTAAAAAGTCAAGATTGTCGTGTGTCCCTTTAAACCCCTTTAAATCACTTGCTACATACAGGAATGTTGATGGTTAGTTGATCTTCAGTAAAATTCCGAGTTGTCGGTAAGATGACAGCCATAGCTAAATATAGACTTTCAAAGACAATTTTGGTTTAAAGATATTTTATTTTCATATTATACAACATACATGTGTAAATAGTACAAAGTTACTAGGGTTGGAACAACAATCTGATACAGTTTCTCTCCTTGCTATTTAACAAATGCAGTTGATGTTGGTCGTCAATACAGTTTTAACATCGATATTGCATTTTTATTTTTGATTATATATCCTTTTTTGCGTAAAAGGGAAAACAAAGACAATTTCGTGATGGCTTCTCCTCACAAACTAATAGATGGAGTTTCTGGAAAGATGTACTTGATTTTTACTTGGAATGAAGGGAAATTAAATGAGCCTGAAATCTAGAGCTAATTGTAGATTCTCAAGACAAGTTTGTTTGTTTGTTTTGATTGTATGGTGTTTTACGTCATTTTCAACACATGTAAGGTTATATACGACGGTCGATTTTTGTGGTGGAGGCAGACCAACCCCTTTTCCTGGGTAGAACCAGTACTGTACACCTCCCGCCATCCGAAGACAAGTTTGTGACGTCTTCTACTCTGAAAGTATCAGTTGGATTTCCCTGAAATTGTACAGGAACACTTGATACCAGCTAAACATATACCAACTTTCTGATTGTGTACAAGAACAATGCACAAAGGAACAATGTACAAATGAACAATGCACGTCAGTATAGTTAGCTCTACTGATTATTAAAGATTGACAGAGCGTATGCAGTTGTGCATCATCCATCTGTCCGTGCTTCCGTAAACAATCCTTTGAAACTACTTGACGAAACTTGGTATAATGATATTACCAGATGTTAACATACTTGGCCATAGTTTAATTAGATGCATTTACATTTATTTCAATAATATATTTGTTACCAATAGAACCATCAAGAGGGCCTGCATCGCTTAGAGACTACTGCATGGTTGTACACATTTGGTGGAAATCTGATGAGAAAGCCTCAATGCTCTTAACAAAATAATGGGGGAGATAGGATGGGATGTCAGATATGGCCGTTTAAAACTTGTCCAAGATTTTATTGATATTAACACTCTAAATTCTGAACAAGTTTCGTAAAGATCAGATGAACAATTGCTGAAGACGCAGAATATCAGCGTTTACAAATAATCCATTCTTCATGCAGCACAGTGTTGATCTTTCTGCCAGAGTTCTGAAAATAAAATAAAACAAGATTATAATCTCTGTGTTTGATGAATTTATTAAACCATGGATAATGTTGTGACAGACAAGGTCCGTGACACCCTGGACGGTGACGAGAATTTAGAAGTATATGACAACCAAGAAAACTCCCTCAAGGGTTCAGTGCCATCTCTGATTAATGATACAGAAAGACGAACTGGATCACAACTCAGCTCCATAACTGCTGTTTTTCAATACAATTTAAGAGCTCATGACAGTCTTGGCCCCATATTCCTGAAACTTGCTTGGCCAAAATCCAATGTTCAAGCTCAAATATTCTTTTAGCTACAACTCGAGGGTTTTCCATTGCGAAACTTTCAGGACACCTGCCAAAAACGCACACTAATTATGTTCACAAACATTACACACAAACATTATTGAATATTTACTAATTAAAAGCAAGAGTGTATGACGGATTTCAATCGCGATACAAAAACAAAGAAAAAACGCTTCATGCGTTTGAACTCACAACCCAAACTAAAATTACACTCGCAGTAATAATAGTGATCGTGACATAGTCGACGTCGCTCTCGACTGAGCTAATTGGGCTATACATATTACGCAATACATACTATGTAGAAAAACTAATGCGCTAATGGAAGTCACGTGATCGCAGAAAGGGTAAATAATGTGGGTCCCACAAATAATAAAAGTTTTTTTTCTTCTCACGTATGTATTACTACAGACTTCTTAGGGTCTATGCTCATGTTTTCATGTATACATTTCACTGAATAAAAGTCGGACAGTTATTTAGTTTTGAGAATACGAAGCCAGATTACTGGTAAATCAAACTGAATAAGAAATGTTGAAATATTAATTTAAGACAATAACGGGTTACCTCGACTACATAGTGGTTACAAGACCTGGACGTATTTCAAGACAAACACAAAACAATAACGGGTTACCTCGACTACATAGTGTAGTCTTGTAGTCACTATGTAGTCGACGTATTTCAAGATAAACACAACACTACATAGCGACTACAAGACCTGGACGTATTTCAAGACAAACACAAAACAATAATGGGTTACCTCGACTACATAGTGCATGACTACAAGACCTGGACGTATTTTAAGACAAACACAAAACAATATCGGGTTACCTCGACTACATAGTGACTACAAGACCTGGACATATTTCAACTTGAAATACGTCCAGGTCATGGCAAACACAAAACAATAACCTGGATAGACCTGGACGTATTTCAAGACAAACACAAAACAATAACGGGTTACCTCGACTACATAGTGACTACAAGATCCTCGACGTATTTCAAGACACTGGATAGACCTGGACGTATTTCAAGACAAACACAAAACAATAACGGGTTACCTCGACTACATAGTGACTACAAGATCTCGACGTATTTCAAGACAAACACAAAACAATAACGGTTACCTCGACTACATAGTGACTACAAGACCTGGACGTATTTCAAGACAAACACAAAACAATAATGGATTTCCTCGACTACATAGTGTCTACAAGACCTGGACGTATTTCAAGACAAATACAAAACAATTACGGGTTACCTAGACTACATAGTCACTACAACACCTAGATGTATTTCTAGACAAAGAGAAAACCATCAGTTCTCCAGTTCACCAGACCCAGAAAGTAACTTCCCAAATTTACAGTCCAGGGGAGATAACTGCTATAACAATCATGGGCAAAATAACAACCTAAACTTGAAATGAAACTTCTGAAATTCAATAAACAAGACGACTTGTCAAGAGTTCTTATGACTCCTTTTAAATATCCTGCGAGATTAACCAATGGAATTATCAAGCCCGAGAAATATACTTGGCTGGTACTTTGAATGGAAATGCCCGCTCCATCTTGACAGAAGTAAGCTCCACTGAGAGGAACAACTATTCAGCACTTGTCAAAATGTTAACCGCATGCTATGGCTCTGTAAACTAAGCAGAGCTTTTCAGAACTCAACTGAGAAATAAAATATGTAAACCTGAGGAAACGATATCCGAGCTGGCGCAAAACATTATAAAATTAAGTAGTGAAGGTTATCTTATGCTCCAAAAGAATGGATTGTAATCGACTATATCATAGACACCATGACAGATTCTGACATTTGTATAAAACTTAAATAATTAGGTTTAACAAACCTATCAGAAGTTGAACAAACCACATCAGATTTGAAGCATACCGTATTGGCAGACAAACAAAGACATACAGTTATACTATAGCTGCAGTAGAACAAACCACATCAGACTTGAAGCATACCGCATTGGCAAACAAACAAAGACATGAAGTTATACTATAGCTGCAGTAGAACAAACCACATCAGACTTGAAGCATACCGTATTGGCAGACAAACAAAGACATGAAGTTATACTATAGCAGCATTAGGACAAAATAAATGAGAGTCAACTCACAGATCAAGTAGAATCTCTTTGTCAAACAGTACACAATCTTGCATAACAGGTCCATGATATATCCAGGGATAGAAATATTTCCTGTACAGCAACGCCCAAAGGTCATTCCTAGAAACACAACATTAGTAACAGTTACATAACAAACTGAGTACGTTGGCAAACAGGTACACAGTCCTTCGAAATACTGATACGTACAGCAAATATACAAAATGACTATCCTTGGAAGCATACATGTGATACCTCACGGCATGAGATGAAATCTCACGGCATGAGATGAAATCTCACGGAATTCTAACCCTCCTCCCAGCCCCACGGAATTGTGTGAAAAACTCCCGTAAAATTGCTAAAATTGATTTTTCGAAAATCATCGGTTTATTTCCTTTGTTTAGTATATGTTTGCATAAAAGCCAACTTGATTGTATTGTCTCGTGACTCGCGCGAATGTCACGTGACAAGATGTGTACCTGCATTTGGATGTTGCCGTAGGGGAAGTGTTATTTGCAAACAGTTTATTGGCTTAATTGATCTTATCCAAGGATTAGCAGCACACTTATGAAGTCTTTAATGATGTGTGTAATTAAACAGGTTCCATACGACTTGAAACTAATTGCCGGTATCATTTAATTGGAATAAGGCGACAACAGTTATTATCGGATAGCGAAAACGAAAGTAGACTTTTTCGGCATGAATTTGATGAGTATGATTTAATCATTGAATTTATAAAGATTTTGCTTCAAAGGGAGTTTCATGATTGACATACATTGCTTTTGTTCGATGTTTGTATGTTATTGTATGTTTGATTCAAGATTTCGCTTTAAAAACAACAACAGGGTTCCTTGATTGATGTTGGTTGCTTTTGTTCTGTGTAAGGGTGTAGGCCTATGCAACTAAGTTTAGGAATTGAATTGAATGTTGTTTAACGGCTCATCAACACAGTATAGGTTATTTAGAGCCGCCCCAAAGAGAGAGGAAGGATACATATGAATCCGTGCCCTACTCTTATTATCGAAAAGATTCCTATGTTTTTTTTAACGTGCTCGGAGGATAAACCGATACAAGGGACCGCCAGGACGAGGCTAAGGGAGAGTGTCTTGCCAAGAACACACCGACGGAACTCAGTGGTACCACGGAGGATGACACTTGCATGATTCTTATTTGAGAGAGTCAGAGTCAAGACCATAATATAAAGGTCAAATATTTATAGTGTTAGATACTCTTGCATGTTAATCTTTGGTTATTAATGTTAATAAATATTAAAATTAATAATAAAAAAGAAAATGAAAAAAGTATGAAAATAAAATATTGTTTAAACATTGTTTTTATCATTCTTGTTATTCCCCTGAAATCAATGAAGAAACTTGTTTGAAAGTGTATATTTTAGTATTTGTTTATGGAATTTGGGTAAATAATACTGCTATAGAGTATAAAATAGCTCGCGAAAAAAACTCCCAGATTTTTGCACGATCTCTTAAAAAAATCACTAAACTCCGAGACTGAGGTCCTGAAAATATCACACGTATTTGGAAGAGATTTGATACAACCTCAGAATTCTGACATTTTGTTAAGTAAACAAAGTGTAAACCTTAATGGAGAAAAAACAAACTGTTTTCCACACACAAAAGTTGCGTAGGGTGGTGTTAACACAAGACGTGGAAATACCGCCCAACACAGACATGATAGTAACGGGTAGAACTATAGACGCCTTTCAAAAAGACCAGGTACGGTTGAGATTAAACCAAATTTCCGACAAATACAGGCTTTTATTAGCGAAGGCACTGGCTAAACCAGACGGGTGTTCGATGGAACACTTGTGTTACCTGTCACTTGCTTATTTCATCAAGTACAATCTAACTATACAGTTTGAAGACACCGGGTCAAAGTGTTAAAGTTTATAAAATGGGGCATACGTCTGCATTGGATAAATTGATAAGGAAGAACTGTATAAGTTTCATGACCATAGGCCAATATTTTGCCAAGTTATGAGCTAGGTTAGGTTGCAGGTTAACGTTTTATGAAAAGAGGGCATAACTCTGGGCATGTGCAACAACATTCCTTCAGTTAAGATGAATATGTGTGTGAAGTTTCATGAACATAGGTCAGATACTTTTGAAGTTATGACCAGTAATGAGCTTGGTTAGGTTGCAGGTTAAAGTTTATGTAAAGGGGCATAACTCTGCCAAAATGAGAATCAGAGTTATAGGACATGTGTAACAACATGCCTTGAAGTAAGATGATGATGTGTGTGACGGTTTATGAGCAATGGTCAAATATTTTTTCAAGTTAAGGCAACGTTTAGGTTGCAGGTTAAAGTGTGACGGACTAAGGCAAAGACATGATCCCTAAGTTTCTGCCATGCTACGCAGGCGACACAAAAACTTAGTGCAGCAGTTAGGAGTTTCTTTATCAATTATCAAAGTTATATTATTACGACACAAACTTAGTACATAATAATAGTAATATCAAACCATCTGAATACTATCCACCAATATATCTTCCCAACATCTGTTTCATTTGTAACTTACTATTTCATTTGTTTCGCTCTTCATAAGTTTTTGCGCACAATATGACCTATTTACGTGTTGACGTGCCGTAAAACACCATTCATTCACTTGTAAACTGCATACACGTCTGTAAAATATGGACACCAACAGTTACAAATCATAGATTAAATATGAAAGAGATAATTAAGTACTCAGGCTGAAATTTAATAATCTCAAATAAACTGAAGTTGTATATTCATTTGTGTCTTTCATTATTGTCTTACATTTCATAACAAAAAAATAAAAACACTATAAAAACAGATATAAAAAGCTGTGGATCAGGTTACCAGACAGACTCCTTATTTATCTGGCCTGTGATACTACTGTAACATGGACACGATTTCATCTTGTCGATTTATCATACTACACTAGTGAAATAAATATTCAAAAGAAGGCCTATTCATTATTTGTTCTTTTCCGTTCAATTCGGAGTACATCGGAATTGTCTAGTCAATTTATGTAACCGTTAAAATACCGGATTAGAGGTAGTTCCGTTGTTTGGCGTCGTACGGAGATGACTGCGTCAAGATACGACGTCATAAATAGAGGATCTTACATGAGTACACATTCATTATTGAATTTATTAAACTCGTTAGCAAAAATGATATAATGCTCGACAAGAACATTAATTATTGAATTTATTAAATGAGTTGGCAAAAATGATATAATGTGAGGCTCTTGCCGAGCATTATATCATTTTTGCTAACGAGTTTAATAAATTCAATAATGAATGAGAACTAATGTTTGATTCTGTTGATCACTTTTCTCACATATCGACTTTTATTGTATTTTGCCTGTCGCTTTAACACGCGAAATCAACATAGATCGTGGGAATGGGATCGAAGTCATTATCGAATTTTCCTGACAGTGCATACTAGGCTTATTTGCATACTTATATAGCTAGTGGTATATCGAAAATATATAATGGTGTTATTCCACTCCCACACCTTAAGTTATGTGATAAACAAACGTACGACATCTCTTTACAACGTAAATATATATAGGCAGCTACAATAATAAATGTTGCTTATTAAACTCGTTGGATAACATTATAATACTTTGCACAGCCTCACGTTATATAATCTTATCCAAATGGTTTAACAAGTTTAATATTAAATAGACACTCATATGATATCTGCTATATGTTAATTATCAAACAACCAAATAACTGAGCACTGAACATATATACCACCGCGTACAAGCATGGCATAATTCTAGGCAACCAACAAAATCTTGATAATTACAAAGCATTGCAGATTTAATCCAAAGAAATACACTTTGACAGGAAAGCAAATCTGGAGCACTGAAAAATGAGTCTTCCCTTTACGATACATCATAAACTATAAAAGAGTGTTGATTTCTTCCATGAGACTCGGTTATGTAATTTACAACACACTATCCATTACATATTTCATATAGAACACACTATCCATAACATGTCTCATACAGAATTGTAATTTACAACACACTATCCATTACATATCTCATATAGAACTGTAATTAACAACACACTATACATTACATATCTGATATAGAACACTCTATCCATTACATGTCTCATACAGAATTGTAATTTACAACACACTATCCATTACATATCTCATACGGAACTGTAATTTACAACACTATACATTACATATATCATATAGAATTGTAATTTACAACACACTATCCGTTACATATATCATACAGAATTGTAATTTACAACACACTGTCCATTGCATATCTCATATAGAACACACTATCCATTACATGTCTCATCTAATATTGTAATTTACGACACACTATCCATATCTCATACAGAATTGTAATTAACCATACACTATCCATTACATATCTCATACAGAATTGTAATTTACAACACAATATCCATCACATATCTCCTATATAATTGTAATGTACAACACACTATCCATTACATATCTCATATAGAATTGTAATTTACAACACAATATCCATTACATATCTCATACAGAATTGTAATTTACAACACACTGTCCATTACATATATCATATAGTATTGTAATTTACAACACACTGTCCATTACATATCTCATATAGAATTGTAATTTACAACACAATATCCATTACATATCTCATACAGAATTGTAATTTACAGCACACTGTCCATTACATATCTCATATATAATTGTAATTTACAACACAATATCCATTATATATCTCATACAGAATTGTAATTTACAACACACTGTCCATTACATATCTCATATAGAATTGTAATTTACAACACAATATCCATTATATATCTCATATAGAATCGTAATTTACAACACACTGTCCATTACATATCTCATATAGAATTGTAATTTACAACACAATATCCATTACATATCTCATACAGAATTGTAATTTACAACACACTTACCATTACATCATCTAATACAGAATTGCAATTTACAACACACTGTCCATTACATATCTCATCTAATATTGTAATTTACAACACACTGTCCATTACATATCTCATATAGAATTGTAATTTACAACACAATATCCATTACATATCTCATACAGAATTGTAATTTACAACACACTGTCCATTACATATATCATATAGTATTGTAATTTACAACACAATATCCATTATATATCTCATATAGAATCGTAATTTACAACACACTTCTCAGACATAGTTGTAATTTACAACACACTATCCATTACATCATCTCATACAGAATTGTAATTTATAACCCACTATCCATTACCTATCTCATATTCCATTACAAATCTCATACAGAACTGTAAATTACAACACACTATCCATTACATAATTGTTATCTCATATAGAATTGTAATGTACAACACACTATCCATTACATATATCATATATAATTGTAATTTACAACACACTATCCACTACAAATCTCTTACAGAATTGTAATTAAAACACACTATCCAATACATATCTCGTACAGAACTGTAATTTACGACAGACTATCCATTACATATCTCACACAGAACTGTAATTTACGACACACTATCCATTACATATCTCGTACAGAACTGTTATTTGCAACACAATATCCATTACATATCTCGAACATAACTGTAATTTACAACACACTATCCATAACATATCTTGTACAGAACTGTTATTTACAACACACTATCCATTATATATCTCGACAGAACTGTAATTTACAACACACCATCCATTACATATCTTGTATATAACTGTTATTTACAACACACTATCCATTATATATCTCGACAGAACTGTAATTTACTACACACTATCTATTACATATGTCGTACAGAACTGTAATTTACTACACACTATCTATTACATATGTCGTACAGAACTGTAGTTTACTACACACTATCCATTACATATCTCTAAACAACATACATAAAGCCATCATTAAGCAGGTCTAGAACACATACAAAGAACATTTGAGTCATCTAAATAACATACATAAATAACATACATAAAGACATCGTTAAACAGGTTAAAAACATATATAAAGCACATTTGAGGCATCTAAATAACATACAAAAGGCCATCATTAAGCAGGTCGAGAACACATACAAAGCACAATTGAGGCATCTAAACAACATACATAAAGCCATCATTAAGCAGGTCTAGAACACATATAAAGCTTATTTGACGCATCTAAACAACATACATAAAGCCATCTGTTGGCAGGTCTAGAACTCATATAAAGCACATTTGTGGCATCTAAACAACATACATAAAGCCATCATTAAGCAGGTCTAGAACACATATAAAGCACATTTAAGGCATTTAAACAACATACATAAAGCCGTCAGTAAGCAGGTCTAGAACACATATAAAGCACATTTGAGGCATCTAAACAACATACATAAAGTCATCCGTAAGCAGGTCTAGAACACATATAAAGCACATTTGAGGCATCTAGATAACATACATCAAGCCATCATTAAGCAGGTCTAGATCACATACAAAGCACAATTGTGGCATCTACACTACATACATAAAGCCATCATTAAGCAGGTCTAGAACACATACAAAGCACAATTGTGGCATCTAAACAACATAAATAAAGCCATCATTAAGCAGGTCTGGAACACATATAAAGCACATTTGAGGCATCTAAACAACATACATAAAGCCATCAGTAAGCAGGTCCAGAGCACATATTAAGCACATTTGAGGCATCTAAACAACATACATAAAGCCATCATTAAGCAGGTATAGAACACATATAAAGCACATTTGAGGCATCTAAACAACATACATAAAGCTATCAGTAAGCAGGTCTAGAAAACATATAAAGCACATTTGAGGCATCTAAACAACAGACATAAAGCCATCATTAAGCAGGTCTAGAACACATATAAAGCACATTTGAGGCATCTAAACAACATACATAAAGCCATCAGTAAACAGGTCTAGAACACATATAAAGCACATTTAAGGCATCAAAACAACATACATAAAGCCATCATTAAGCAGGTCAAGAACACATACAAAGCACATTTGAGGCATGTAAACAAAATACATAAATCCATCATTAAGCAGGTCGAGAACACATACAAAGCACAATTGTGGCATCTAAACAACATACATAAAGCCATCATTAAGCAGGTCTAGAACACATATAAAGCACATTTGAGGCATCTAAACAACATACATAAAACCTTCAGTAAGCAGGTCTAGAGCACATATAAAGCACATTTGAGGCATTTAAACAACATACATAAAGCCATCATTAAGCAGGTCTGGATCACATATAAAGCACATTTGAGGCATCTAAGCAACGTACATAAAGCCATCATTAAGCAGGTCTAGAACACATATAAAGCACATTTGAGGCATCTAAACAACATACATAAAGCCATCAGTAAGCAGGTCTAGAACACATATAAAGCACATTTGAGGCATGTAAACAACATACATAAATCATCATTAAGCAGGTCTAGAACACATATAAAGCACATTTGAGGCATCTAAACAACATACATAAAGCCATCAGTAAGCTGGTCTAGAACACATATAAAGCACATTTGAGGCATCTAAACAACATACATAAAGCCATCATTAAGCAGGTCTAGAACAGATACAAAGCACAATTGTGGCATCTAAACAACATACATAAAGCCATCATTAAGCAGGTCTAGAACACATATAAAGCACATTTGAGGCATCTAAACAACATACATAAAGCCATCAGTAAGCAGGTCTAGAGCACATATAAAGCACATTTGAGGCATCTACACAACATACATAAAGCCATCATTAAGCAGGTCTGGAACACATATAAAGCACATTTGAGGCATCTAAGCAACGTACATAAAGCCATCATTAAGCAGGTCTAGAACAATGTAAAGCACATTTGTGGCAACTAAACAATATACATAAAGCCATCAGTAAGCAGGTCTAGAACACATATAAAGCTTATTTGACGCATCTAAACAACATACATAAAGCCATCCGTTAGCAGGTCTAGAACACATATAAAGCACATTTGTGGCATCTAAGCAACATACATAAATCATCAGTAAGCAGGTCTAGAACACATACAAAGCACATTTGAGGCATCTAAACAACATACATAAAGCCATCTTTAAGCAGGTCTAGAACACATACAAAGCACATTTGAGGCATCTAAACAACATACATAAAGCCATCATTAGGCAGGTCTAGAACACATATAAAGCACATTTGAGGCATCTAAACAACATATATAAAGCCATCATTAAGCAGGTCTAGAACACATACTAAGCACATTTGAGGCATCTAAACAACATACATAAAGTCATCAGTAAGCAGGTCTACAACACATATAAAGCACATTTGAGGCATCGAAACAACATACATAAAGCCATCATTAAGCAGGTCTAGAACACATATAAAGCCCATTTGACGCATGTAAACAACATACATAAAGCCATCATTAAGCAGGTGTAGACCACATATAAAGCATATACATGATTCTTGTCAAAGTGCTGATCATTGTCAAAGTGCTCGTAATAAATGATCCTGTCAAGAAGACCCCCGCTGATGCAGTTACTTACAGTTACTCACACTCACTGACAGCAACAAACGCCTCGCCGGTGTCACTCAAAATGACCTGGCTGTCGTCCCAGGTGTTATATTTTTTAATATTTCGCAATCAGAATAAAAGATTTCTGAATACCTCTGAACCACTCAGGTTTGAAACCAATAATTAAAAGGGGAATTAAATCTTTTTTATTTGATGATAGCTTGAGTAGCCTCAAATATTATAAACATTAACAAACATAAGGACTTAACCATTCTACTTCGTAGTTTAAACATTCATTTTGAGTAAATCATGATATCATTCATGGGATTTTGGTTGATCAATTCAGTTCTGTTATTGGTAAAACTCCATATTACAGGGTTGATTCCAAAGACAATAACAAACAGAACGACAGCATACAGTAATAGTAGTACAGCTGAGGAAGAGGCATACTCATATGGAGTTGAATATAATTGGGGTTTTACGGCGCACAAACACAAACAGGTTATATGGCACCAACAGCAATGAACATTCCAGGCCAACTCTCCTTTTGTATCTACATACAAATATGCAGTATTGGCATATAACCTTCTCACCCGCATAACTGCAGAGTTGTTTCAAATTCTATTGTAAACACTCCATTTTCCACTGGAGCCAGGATCATTGTTTTCTGCCACTACTCAGGTAGCACTTGAAACAATACAGTGGTGATAATGTTAACCGTTAATGAACAAGGCAAAACACATATCAATTTTACATTAAATACGTATTTTATTGAAATTATAGTCAGAACTATTTAATTACATTTTAATTACGTTTTATTATGATCTGTCATATTTGTCAACTCATAGTTCAGTCGTGAAAACTCGGTCAATAATGTCATTCTTCGGGATCACGCCTCGTGTGTATAACATGACTCGCCAATAAATGCACAGGGAACCAGCTTACTTGATATTTGTAAGTTATGTAGAATAGCCAATGGTAGGATAGGGCATGATTACGGCGTGGGTACTGCAACGTATGTAAATAGAAACGGGTGTAGCGTGATAGATTATTATCTTTTATTGAGAGAGTGTGATTGTTTCGATGATGAGTGAGTTTCAAATAAGAGACTTCAATGAATTCAGTGACCGTGCGTTTGTTATTGTTATTAAGTGTAAAAGTAACACAATAAACCTTGACATAACGAAGTTGGACAATACATATAAAGAATTATTTCGTAGTGGTAAAATAAATAAATTGCCACTTTTCAATAATTATCTCGATAATGTAATCAAACATGATACGAATAGTAGTATTACTCTTATAATACAATTTACAAATACATTACGAGATGTTGTGCATCCACTTTTTCACGTTACAAAAATGCATTATTCAACTTTAACAGAAACAAGTCGGGCGAAAATAGGTCGTTATTGTGTTTATTTACAAGAAATTAATTCAGAAAAAGAAACGATCGTATTAATTTAAACATGAACAAATTAGAAAAAATGCGCCACACTAAACCACTAAACATACTAAACCACGTGTGTTTTGAAAACTTTTTATTAAAAGAAAACTTAACAATCCTAATATTTTTATGGATGAATTTAGTTCATACTTTATGAAACTGTTTAAGGATATAAAAGTGTCTGTTTCGGATGAAGCTGACGATGTTAATAATAATCATAATTGTAATGGTGGCGATGCAATATTTGAAAAACTCGATAAACAGATTTCTGTAAGCGAAGTTGAGTCTGCAATTCGTGCCTTAAACATAAACAAAGTTTCTGGAGATAACATTTTAAACGAATACTTTATCGCAACTTGCTATATCTTATCGTAACTGACGTTTTTAATATAATATTTGATTCAGGATATTTTCTGGATTAATGGACGGAAGGTTTTATAACCCCCTTGCACAAGCGAGGTGATAAAGACGTGGTTAATAACTACAGGGGAGTAACTCCAGTAAGTTTTGTGGGTAAGTTTTTTACAAGTATTTTGAACACCGAAATTAATAAATGGTGTGAGATTAATAATACAATTTGGATTTATGAAATTTTCGCGCTTCATAGTATATTTGAAAACAAATCTAAACAATAAAAAACGGCTTTTTGTGCTTTTATAGACCTTAAACAGGCGTTTGATTCTATTTTTAGAAATGCAATGTGATTAAAGTTATATAAATGTGGTATTAATGGGAAAATGATTAGAATAACTAATTCTATGTATATATAACACTGTCAAATCATGCATTAGATACAGTGGCATTACGTAATAGGACATATTATATTAACAGGATTTTATAACGGATATTTCGACAAAAAACATGTTTAAAAACGCTTTTTTACTGAAAAAATGCGATAACCTGTTTTAAAATTACCTATTAAATATTTTAATTTTACAATATGCAGACTTTTTAATCCAAAATTAAGTTTTTATTTCATATCCCAGACAATCCTGTTTTTTTGGGTGAAGGGGTTGGATGGGGTATGAAAGTTAATACTCGGACCACGTAATGAATTTGAAAAAAAATGTACAATATTCAAAGAAGAAGGAACTTTTTAATTTAAGTAAATATTTGTCAGATGCGTTTATTGTCAGATGATCTTTTCTTAAATTATATTCAAGTACATCCTCTGACATAAATTGTTGTTTTATTTATAATTCTTCTTCTTCTTTTTTTTTTTTTTTTTTTTTGATATCCTTGGATTATTGATTAAAATGTGAGATTGATATGATCATTGCTTAATTAAATGATTATGTGTATTAAAAATTGAACTATAAGTGAGTGTGTAGAATTATGAGTAACCTGTCATGTGATTATAATTATGTAAAAGTTTAAATCAATCAAAATATCGATCTATCTATCTATAACGACGCTTTGGTATGTTCAAAGTAATGACATTTTGTTAGCTGGAAGGCAACAGCACAGAAAAATGTGCACTGAAGCTTTGCAGTTGATATGTAAACAATATATTCGCAGACCACACGTGTCGATGTATGATTTGCGTTGCATGTTTGTTACTTTGAATACAGATGAATGTTTTATCACTGCTGTCATGTAAATAAAATGAAGATGGTACGAGATATTGCGAATGCTCACATTTTTAAATTGGGGTTTTCATTGGCTAGGTTATCGAATTTGTTTTAACTATTATTAGGCTTTTGTGACAAGATATATCACAACCTGACGTCTATGATAATGTGATTTACCAACTTCGTAAGATTCTTGTGTACCCTAGAACCTGGTTTAACTCACCGCTCCCCCTCCCCCTGCTCCCGCCCTCCGCCGCCCCGCCCCCCATCCACCAGTGGCCTATTATGCCATTGACCGTTCCAATGCGGTATCCCTGTTGTCAACCCTTTTATGTTTGTGATGTCGTATCTTGCTTTTTAATCATATTTGTAATAATTGTTTGATTCTGTGCGTGTTTTTGGTTGACTGTGGTCCTTGAATGCAACATTATCCTGTTCGACTTTTTAACTATTTTATGACATTTCTTGATGACACAGTGGATCGTTGTTTTAACCGTTGTTCGTTTCTGCTTATCATTTATGAGTTGATAAACTCAATATTAAATAGGCACGAACTTGAGTTTCCATTTAACACATAATTCCGATGCCTCATAAGGAACATTTATTAATGTAGATGGCTATATATACGGGGTCGTAAGATCACTTGGTCTTCTCCGTACGACACCAAACAACGCACATACCTCGTCGATTTCCGCTACCCTGTGTTTTATGTTGACTTGGTCTTCTCCGAACGACATCAAACAACGGAAATACCTGGGCTCGTCGATTTCCGCTACCACGTTTGCAGAAATTGACGAGGCAATTCCGATGCGTACCGAGCTGAACGATAAAGACCGAACGATGATTCGGCCTTTATTCTCTTGTGTGATAAAAAATATCTATCATGCGCTCCCATACCGCAAGTGGTATCGACACATATAAAGTAAAACAATATGGTATAATTAATTGTTCCATGATGGGTGTAATGAACAAAACTCAAAGAGACACGATATGTAGATTTGCATTTGATTTATTCAAAAACCAATATAGCACATAGTAAAACATTCTGAGCATTAATGACGTGAACATCAATAATCCGAGCATCAATTCAATAATCTGAGCATCAAATTACAGATGCAGATATACTACTGATCAGTGCGCATTACTGAACCAATGAAATAGCATGTACAGTATATAATGGAAATATATATACAGGATATAAAGAAAGTAAATACACACGATACAAAGGAAGTGCATATACGTGATATAAAGGAAGAACATAAAGGAAGAACATATATATGATATAAAGGCAGAACATATACTTGACATATACATACATAAATTTAGACGCTGTCAAAATGTAGTCATATCTACTTTGTTTGTTTTCTTGATAAAAAGGCCGTAGGCCGAAATATTGAAATATTTCATATATAAATTAATATAGATTTCTATTATAAAGAATCGCACTTATTATATAACATAGCAATTATCATTGAGTAGCACATTTCTCCAAATATCTAATCGTCGCTGGTCTTGATATTTACAGCTGATATAACGTACTTTCGTTATAGTACTATATTACGGCGATTCAATCATTGTCATCATGAAGCTGTCCATTTCGTCATCTTGTGACATCATGCTTGCATTCAAGTCACGACCAAACATTTTCCTAACAAAATCGTCTTTGGAAATGCTTGTTTCTAGTTCAGATATAGCTGCACTCTGCACGGAGTCGTCTGCATTTATTGTGATGTTTTCTTCTGTAGTACAAGCGTTTTTTAAGTTATCGACAAAAGCAGTGTTCAGATCGTCAGAGTAGTTACTTGTGACGTCAATACCTTCGTCACTTTCAGAGTCACGTGATGACTTGACGAACGCTGTATCCAAACGACATCGCACCGTTTCATCAAGATCACTGCATTCATTTTCAGATATGTCGCCGCACAGATCATCTGTGATATCACTATCCGAATCAGAATCGGATTGATAATTATTCTCCCAATAATATTTGCATTTTTCTTTTAAATTGTCAAACTGTGGTGATCCTAAATGAACTCCATTTGATTCCTCATTCCTTCTTCTGTAGTTGAGGGATTCTGTTTCTTCAGCGCCATCACCTCGCTCTCTGACCTGAAATAACGTAGAAGTGTCTTTCCGTTTGTTGTGAAAAAGCAGATCATTGAAATATCGTGTCAATAACGCTCGTTTGCCGCTTGTTTTACCCGACCTCTTGTGTGCTTCTGGTTTTAAATTAACAGTTTTCCTCTCCGTGTGTTTAGTTTTATCCAAAGAGAATGCCATATTTCCTAGCTTATTGCACTTATGATCTCGTATATCACCCGATATATTACAGTGAGTATCAGACGACATTATAGAATCTCCGTCACTGAGACGTGTGTAGCTGCTTTCAGCTGAATCACGAACACTGTCTCTACTTTTGTAGTGTTGAATAAACAAAGCGTCGATGTTTGTTTCTGCCTCACTGGCTGATTTGTTGCAAAACCCTTTCTTCAGCGACAAACTTGCATCCCTGCGTTTCACAAGAAAATCAAAACTTCTAGCCTCACATCCCCATGATTTCCATGTTTTTAGTACACGGGTCTTGTTTGACAACATTCTATCCAAATCTGACGTTCTTTCAAATAAAGCAAATGACTTCGACTTTGATTCCGGGACACCAGCTTTTAACAAAACCATGTGTATTACGTCATCACAAGTTGTATACTTTGTGACGTTTAACGTTATACTCTTTCCGTCAAAGCTGACTGAAATACCGTGTTTACCAACGTCTTGAATCCTCATCTGTAAATATTGAAATTCATAATAAAATAATGACGTCATAACTGAAGACAATAGTACAGTGCTGCGTGACTCTGTTTAAAGGGACACTGTCCGTAACTTTTAGCTTATAAAACCCACACTAATGATGTTCGCAAACATTACACACCAAACATTATTGAATATTTACTAATTAAAGCAGAATTATTTGACGGAATTCAATCGCGGTACAAAAAAAAAAGAGAAACCACTCCGGGCGTTTGAACTCGCAGCCCAAACTAAAATTACACTCGCAGTAATAATAGTGAGCGTGAGCGTAAAGTGGTCGACCTAACCCTAGCTCCCGACTGAGCTAACCGGGCTCTACATATTACGCACTACATACTATGATGAAAACCTAATGCGCTAATGGAAGTCACGTGATCGCAGAAAAGGTATATACGGTGGGTCCCACTTTATTTACAAATAATAATTTAAACTTTTTTTTTTCAAACTCACAAATGTATTACTACAGACTTCTTAGTGTATATGCTCATGTTTTCATGTATACATTTCACTGAATAAAAGTCGGACAGTTATTTGGTTATGCTCAATATCTGCTTACTTACGGACAGTGTCCCTTTAACAATAATACGAGTAATAACATTCTTAAACGCAATTTCTCAACGTGTTCAAAGGAACTCATTAATACATCTAAGTTTAAAGATGTAGAAAATATAGTCAATCAGTCATTCTCTTACACGCCAGAAAAAAACATAATATGATACATACCAAATTAAACTCTTTAAGTTTACTATATCACCATATATTTATACCAGACATTTGTTTACAATGAGTTGCAAGCCATTTGACCAGTCGTTATATATATGAACACTGATGCTTCATGCATGTCTAAAGTCACACGCTACATTATCAAATAACATCAACGCCCCTCCTCTTTGATTACAATCCTCAGATATTCACGAGATTCAATCTACATTTTTGTTACCCCTGTAGATTATTTTATAGCCTTGAAATATGCGCGGCTTGCTTTTGGTGATCTATGATGAATAAATATCGCATTATTATAAAACAATTTATATTAGATATAGTTTATAATCTTTATAATCGTCCGCAATCTTTCCGACATTTAGGATGTCAATCTTTTTGAAACATGTTCCTAAAGGCAGGATAGGAATATATTATGGAATGACATATCAGTAACATAGAATGCGTTTTATAATATATAAATTGTCTCTTACATCTGTAATGATCGATATATCGGCATACTGATTACACATTCTTACATCTGTAATGATATCGAAAAATGCATATTGATTACACACAAACATGTTTTTGAAATGTATATATTACCTTTAACTAATTTATGATCCGATTTCCTTGATGTATATGACTTATGTTCTTTTATAAAAATGTTCTATGCGCCTGTGGATGTATATAGGTGCAAGCAGTGTAAGACTCGAATGTAGAAGTATCTGTAACTAGCTGACTATATACACTATTTTCTACGGTATAATTGTCCACAATTATTTCGCCATCGTGTGTCACGTGACTCTGACTTCCGGACGCATGAGGAAACTGGGCTTGTTTTTCCACTGGCGGCTGTGCGATAAGATCAGAGGTTTGAACATGTCTGAATGTAATAACGCGTGATCTATTTGGTAAATTGCATTTAATATGTTTTAGTAAACAGATGACATGATAGATATCCGTGTAGATTATGTAAATTATATGGCCGGCGCAAAATTAATATAATCATACAATGATTCACTATGTGTTACAATGAACGGTACCTTGGAGTTGTATAATGTCTCGTGAACATGAATTTTAAACTAAACTATATACATCTCCATCGATATTGTTGAATCAACAACTATTTATTGATCTTATTGTTACTGGCTCCGAATGACTTGTTGTCCTTGTGTATTTTGAGTACTTTGATGTACAGACGCAATATAGCGAACCTTGAACGAATCTTCTTATATGTATTTTCTAAAAGAGTATGTAGGTTAGTGTCATGTCATGTTAGAAAGCGAAACAAAATAGCTGAATGTTTCAATAAACAAAATTTGTATAATACAGGTATTTTATGTGGTTTCGAGATTTCTTTATTTCTTTCAATCGATACTGCCTCAGTCTGTATCAGACTATAAATGACATACAATATCGCATTATTTTTTCGATTTTGTTAATAAATGCTATAATAAATACACAGATAATAAATGTTTTAAGTTTATTTACTAAAGTTTCGTTTTAGTATACTAGTAAATGAAATAATGCATACAATTATCAGAAAACGTTTTTTTCTAAAGTTAAATCGGAACAGAAGACGCAGTCCGACCCTGTGTTATTATCTTGTCATCCGCTAATGAACATGACATAATAGCACATAATTGCAATTGAAACAACTAACACGTGTAAATTGTATTCAACCGTTGATCTTATCCTATGTATACGACGACCAACACGCGCTTCCTGCTCATTCCGGAAGTTTGAAGCACGTGACACAAGATGGCGGAATGATAACTGATATTTAAACTATATAACATCGCAAATGCATATTTAGTTTATTCAGTCGTTCAGTGTACGCTGTGTATGCCTTATATAGCGCTACAGTCACAATAGCAAATACATGTATACATCTAGTATTACTATTTGAGCGAAAATATTCGGGTTTGGAGTCTACATAAGTGATAAAATGACTCTATAGGAAAGGACATTTTAACACAATATCATGCAATATCATGCACATAACACGTCTGCATAGTGTCGCTTTTTAAATTATCTATTATAAAAGTTACACTTTTTAAATAATATATTGTTTAACTCAGTGTTTGTATCAATGAGACATCAATACATTGGCAAATACAGTATATTAGTCCGTTGTAAAGGGAAGGTATTAAGTTGAAAGTCACGTAATACACATGTTGTAAAAGACTACAGCGGACTTGTGAACTTTTGAACCCTCGCCAACCCTCGCCAACCCCACCCAAACACAAAAAAAAAAGAAAAGAAAAAAATACTCGCAAACTGAAACTTTGGGGGACGGGGCACGTGGTACGTTTGTATCTGACATTGAATTTGGGTGGCCACGTGGTACGTGTGTTTCTGATTTTGAAACTTATGGGGCGCATGGTAAGTATGTATCTAACACTGAAACTTTGTGGGGACGGGGGAAGTGGTAGGTGTGTGTCTGATACGGAAAATTGGGGGAAACGTGGTTCACGTGTATCTGATATTAAAACTGGGATGGGCACATGATACGTGTGTATTTTATACTGAAACGTATGGATTCGGGGCACGTGGTACGTGTGAATTTTATATTGACACGTATGGATTCGGGGCACGTGGTAAGTGTGTATTTTATACTGACACGTATGGATTCGGGGCACATGGTACGTGTGTATTTTATACTGACACGTATGGATTCGGGGCACGTGGTACGTGTGTATCCGATACTGAATCATGTGTAGTGGGCACGTGGAACTTGTTTATCTGATACAGACACTTGGGGTGAGTATGCAAGTGATACCTGTGTATCTGGTACTGAAACTTGGAGGGTACGGGGCACGTGGTAAATGTGTATCTGGGGCACGTGGTACTTGTGTATTTGATATGGAAACCTGGAATGGGGGCCCGTGGTTTGTTTGTATAGGACATTGAAACAGGGGTGTGGGGGCACGTGTGTAACTGGTACCACCTGCTACTGAAATTATAATACGGTTTAAACATGTCCATTTTCTTTACTAGTTAAATAAATTCTCGGAGGATGGTGATAATTAAATATAGATTACTTAACTGCTGCGTTCGATTATTATGAAATCCTTCACGAGATGGCAAGTGTATGATTTTTTTCGCGATACGCTTGCCATCGAGTGAAGGATTTCCTAATAATCGAACGCAGAAGTTAAATAATCTGTTTATAACATTTGTAATATCCAATTTATTAAATTTTTAACTTTATTTTGTATAAGTTGTATCATTTTGATTGTAGTTCGGACCAAATTACGCCATGGGTGTTAAAGTACGAATACAGAGGCTAGGCTTATTTACTACGATTTCTTTTTAAGGCAAATCGTAAATAGTATTCATACGCGATAGTAACAAATCGCCTGGCACTACAATAGAAAAACTTAAGACAACACACTTTATATATAAACATATAAATGTGTACTGTATTTTTTTTATAAATCTCTTTTAAAACAACAACATGTATTCAGTAGATGTGCAATGTTAGATTAAGATCGCCGATTCACATAGGCAGTCGCTTCAATTATAATGTGTAAAAATTAAACAGTTCAGACAAAAACAAATGAATTTAGACACGGACAATGTTTTTTAAAGCTATGGAATATCGAATGACATAGCGTCAGTGAATCATGATGGAACTATAGTATTAGATATTGACGAGAAGTGCAAAATTCAACTGTTAATGTTGACTTGCGGTCACGAATTATGGTCAAGGTAAAACAATCGGGCTTGAGCAGTCGTAAAAAAAAGAAAAAGTGCACACTCAGTTAGTTATTTCAATTTCACCGAGTTAGTCATGAATATTCATTCACTGAGAAATCCCGATCTATCATCGATACAAATGTAATAACAGTATATATTCCCTCAGAATCAATTTTATAGTGGTTATCAACATAATGTCTAATAAATATTTTTAAGAATAGGGGTACATGTTATTGTGTCATCCAAGGCCATTCATGTATAATTAGTAGCATATAGAAATGTCTGGATGACTTAGACTTTAGACTTTAGACTTTAATCATCATATGACTGTGAGGGACTTAATAAGGAATGTTCAAACGTTTCCAGCAACGAATTGAAGATAGTCAACTTCTTTTTGTTGATATCGGGAAACTAATTTATTCATTTAGTCAAATCTAGCTTAAGGATCATTATTATAAACTTATCACATTATCTATTTAAACACGTACGCCTACATACACGTATGGAAAGTTTTAAGTTTAAACACAACCAAACGGTAGGGGTTACATAAAGGTTTGATGAACTGTACTACAGGTCGATGTCGTTATATTTTGCAAACGAACCATCAATGACGTGTATTGTTTTAAATAAATAATTAAAAAATGTGCCTAAAGTTTAACGTTACCTCTTGGGTGCTATAGAGACAATCATTTTAAGGGATTCGTTTCCATGTTCTTGGAGAAATGTTATCATAATCCAGATACAAAGTTACGCCTCAATTTATTCTCTTTAGCTAGCCGTTATAGTGGCAAGACATTGCCTAACTTAAACACATTTACACTTCAGATTGGATAAAGTTTACCCCAAAATAGTGAAGTTTTGCGCGGTGTAAACTTATGTATAAGGTTATACATTGTTAGTGTATTTTGCGAGAAAACACCGGCATAAGGAAAACATTTCCCTAAAATTGTTACAGGATTACACTTACTTTTTACTGTGTTCGATCACTTACTATAGTTTAACTATGGTCGTTGGTTTGCGCATGTATAGTTAAGGGGTAATGCGAACTTACTCTAGTTAAACCATAGTTTTTATAAATGAATACACCCGGCATAGTGTAAAACATGGAAGGTGTTTACTTATTATGTCAATCAAATGGGGGTGGGGGTGGGGGGGGGGGGGGCGGGTATGCTATTATTGTGGGGTGGGTCAATGTTCAGAGTGTATTTGTGGGTGCGGGGGTGAGTATGCTTTTATCTCCCAATAATTTGAAGAAAAACCAATGGTTAGCACTCAAAAAGTAGTCTCGTACCCTTACCCTACAGCGCTCGCTACTCTGTTTAAGTGGGTCGTGCATGAGTAGCGAGCGCAGTATGGGAAGGGTACCAGACTACTCAATATATAATGCTGTATATTTTGGTGTAATTGGGTCTGGATAACGTGTTTATTTTGTGAAAAAGCAATTGAAACATACATTTATTGATTGTCAAATATATTTTTGAAAACGTTTGCACCTCCCACCCCCACCCCCACCAGAATAACCCCGCCTAACACCAACACCAGTAATTGAAATGTTCCCACGCCCATGAAATACTGGCACATGAACAAATATGTTTTTTAACTGAAACCATATTCAAACAACAAAACAAGTTAACAAGTTATAATGATATTCATGTAGTAAGATTTTGTTTATTGCAATTAGGAATTGATGTATTGATCGTTTATGAATGCCATTTTATTTTAGCCCAGCCACTCAAAAAACTACGACCCCAATGACGCTAAATATATGTAACCGGGTACAGGTAAATAGTGAATAATCGATTCCTAAACCGTATCTCCTCGATAGCTCAGTGGTTAGAGAGCTGGTACGGTAAATTAGAGACCCTTGGTTCGAGTCTCGGTTGCGGAACGATTTTTTCATCACCTGTTTTATTTGGGGGCTCGTCCTTTTGTTACGTTTCATGGGGTTAACATATTTCCTGGACGTTTCTTCCAGTGACGGATGAACTATAGATGGTTCTGTCATCGTATCGTCTTCCGAACTGCTGTCAAAACTGTCCAAATTACCATCAACTTGGCTTTCGTCTAGACTCTGAACTGGAGTTGACATTGTCTTTGGTCTGGTCCTTCTTGCAGGCACATATTCTGTTTTAGGACAAGGCAAGCCAATGAACGGAAGAAGCATATTTCGATGAAGAAGCTTTGACTTCGAATGAGGAGCATTTTTGGCTTGTACCTCAAACACGAGAATGTCTAGGATCGGTTGCCGGAAGACAACATATGGCTGGACGTCCCAAGTATTGGCCAGCTTTTGGTTTTCCTTAAGGCCAACCTTTCGTATCAGTACACGACCACCGGGTTGCAAAATGGCCTCTCTAACTTTCTAATCGTAGTACTTCTTTTGCTTTTGACCTGCTTTCACAGCTTCCTTAGATCTGTATCGTATGCATATGCCAGCTTTTGACTTAAGTTTGTCGCAGTAGTCTATGTGGCTGGTACGCTTCTCCTTGAATTTCTAATGGAGTTATCTCCAGGCCGGCTGTCGGACTTATTTTCATACTGTGTCATGCTAACAAACACGAATCCCGGACGAGCCCCAAATATAACAGTTAGTGAAAAGATAGTTCCTCAACCTGGACTCGAACACAGGGTCTCTGGTTTACCGTATCAGCGCTCTAAACACTGATATATGGAGGACATGCGGTTAGGAATAGATTATTCAACATTTACCTGTACCCGGTTACACATAGAAAACAATTGTTATGGCCTAACCAACGAGCTGATACAGGCTCTATCTGTTTTGTAGTATGGTGTGCTGTACTTAGTGACCCTGTCCGCACGTGCTGTCAGTACTCTAACTTCCATAAATGTATTGAACGTTAGAGTATTGTAAAGCTCCGCCCCTTTATTGTTTGTACTGCATTAAAAGATTTAATGCTTTAACTTCATCAAAGGCAATTTCACCGACCATACTACAATGCTATGATAATGTGCACTGTCTTTGTGCATAACGAGGCTATGATGATCGTGTGATGATAACAGCCAAAACGACGCGGTGATGATCATGTGATGATCACAGAGATATCGAGTCAATGATGATCATGTGATGATAACAACCATAACGAGGCGGTGATGATTTTGTGATGATAACATCCATAACGAGTCTGTGATGATCATGTGATGATAACAACCATAACGAGGCGGTGATGATTATGTGATAATAACATGGGATGATAACAACCATAACGAGGCGGTGATGATTATGTGATGATAACAGCCATAACGAATAGGTGATGATCATATGATGATAACAGCCATAACGAGGCGGTGATAATCATGTGATGATAACAGCCATAACGAATAGGTGATGATCATATGATGATAACAGCCATAACGAGGCGGTGATAATCATGTGATGATAACAACCATAACGAGGCGGTGATGATCATATGATGATAACAGCCATAACGAGGCGGTGATAATCATGTGATGATAACAGCCATAACGAGGCGGTGATAATCATGTGATGATAACAGCCATAACGAATAGGTGATGATCATATGATGATAACAGCCATAACGAGGCGGTGATAATCATGTGATGATAACAACCATAACGAGGCGGTGATGATCATATGATGATAACAGCCATAACGAGGCGGTGATAATCATGTGATGATAACAGCCATAACGAGGCGGTGATAATCATGTGATGATAACAGCCATAACGAATAGGTGATGATCATATGATGATAACAGCCATAACGAGGCGGTGATAATCATGTGATGATAACAGCCATAACGAGACTGTAATGATCATATGTACGAGGCGGTGATGATCATGTTATGATAAACGCTATAACAAGGCTGTGATGATCATATGCCATAAATGATCATGGAAATGCGATTGTATGGCACATGTTATTGCGTCACACTGATAATAGTATGGGCAGGAATTTGATGTAAATATGTATGTAAACTGGCATGTGATGATCCCAAATTAATAATTAGATGGCACTCGTGCGAAATCAATAATCAAAACCCGATCTCATTTTAAATATACTTATTAGAATCGCCGGTGAGCAGGAGCTATATATTGAATGTACTGGACATAGTGTTTCTACATATATTTAGTGTGGGTATATCGAGAAAGTTAAAACCATTATTTTGCATACATTTATTAACATATCATTATTGCCTTTGAATTGAATTGAATGTTGTTTAACGGCTCATCAACACAGTATAGGTTATTTAGAGCCGTCCCAGAGAGAGGAAAAGGATACATAGGAATCCGGGAACCTGCCCTACTCTTATTATCGAATAGATTCCTATGGTTCTTTAACGTGCTCGGAGGATAGACCGATACACGGGACCGCCCGGTTTACGTCCCCATCCGACGGACGAGGCTAAGGTAAAGTGTCTTGCCCAAGAAAAATATATCAGTAACAATAAAGCACAGGATTATAAGCAAATTCAAATTTAAAAAAATCCACTCAAAACTGTAACAAACAGGCATTTATTTGAACTCGACATACTTCCTTCAAGATAATATCTGATGCATTATTCTTAAATTGCCACTTTAATCACAAATCAGTCCGATATTCTGACACGTGCACCGGCCCCAGACACAGGCACGTCGCTTCCCATGGAACTCAGCCATTCATAACTGGTCTCGTCATCAGAACGTTTTAATAACGTATTCATGAAACTCCCTATGGCTTCGTCGTACGATGGAATAGTAAATACGCCATCGTTACTGAAAATGTTTCTAATCCTATCCAGGTTAACAACCGTCTCATCCGCATCGACATCGTAGATATTTCTTTCCAAATCACAAATGCTGCTACACTCATTGTCATCGCCCATAACGTTTTCATCATCATCACAATCGCTGAAAAAGGCTTCATCGTCCTCGTCGATTAGACAATCATTAAATAGATCCCTTACTTTCAGAATAACTGTATCATCAAGAACAGAACTTACAGAGTCCTCCATACTCGCAGTTCTGTCAACAAACGCATCATCGTGCGATTTAAAATCATAGTCAAATTCATTTACAAATGCGTTGTTCAAGAGACTTTTACCCAAACGTTGCGACATTGAAAGACGGCTGCGTCCATCTTCTTTTGTAAGTAGTGAACAGCATCCGACAGAGACTTGATGTATGTAGGTCATACTATCATTGATATAACGGTGCATCAGTTCTAATTTTCCCGAAACCTGAGCATCTGTATTGGTCATGGTTTTAAGGTTTTGTTCCTTCAAGCTGATCTGTAGACCATTGTTACTTTTGTTCAAATTGTTCTCGATAGAAACATGTTTCTTGTCTAAGCGACGCTTTGAGATTTTCATGAATAATGCTCCCAAACCCTACAGCTTCTTTTTGGCACTTGGTATAGCCGCCGTCTTTGATTTGCCACCTTCACATGGTTTAATAACAAGGGTACTGTAGACGTGTGCTCGTCCACTCCAAAACATCGTAATACCTTCAGGATTTTTGTTTTCCCAGACAAAGCTTTCTCCACACCACTGGCGGAAAATGCAAACAAGGCAAAGCGACAAGTATCGTCAGGAAGTGTAGACGTTCGAAGCGATATTTTGATTACGTCATCACAAGTTGTGTACCTCGTGACATCATGGATGATGACAGTCTCGTTATTCAAAATAGCACTGACGTTTTGTCGTTGCTTTGGAGTATCAATCTGCAAAAATAATCAGTAAATAATGTTACATTTTTATATAGTAATAATGCACTGAGAAATCAATTGTTAAAACAAAGTAAGTGATGATGGTAAACTGTAAAATGTACATTCGTGTTTAACTTGATAATAGCAAAATAATTACATAAAATAGCTCCATCGTTATCTTATCTAATCACTTAAACCAATATGATAATCACATGTGTCTAGAAATGGCTATACAAGGCTAGATCCGTGCCGGATGTGGGTTCGTCCAAAATTACAGTCTTTGAAAGAGGATAATTTTATGTGACAAGTTTATGACATTTAGTTAAACCTTACCAAACCTCACTCTTACCCTATTGTCATCACAATAAACGGGACAGAGTAAATAAAGATATGTTGAAAAATACTGTATACACATCAAATTCACATTCACTTACATGCATTTAAAGAACGTTCATTCCAATATCTATCACATGTGTGCATTTAAGTTTACAATAGTGCAGTGAACGGCACTTACCATTTTGCTGGTTGATACTATTCTCTTGGGAGACCTAATGTCGATGATCAGATCACAACGTTGGTAGTGTAAGGAGACCTAATGTCGATGATCAGATCACAACGTTGGTAGTGTAAGGAGAATTGATGTCGATGATCAGATCACAAAGTTGGTAGTGTAAGGAGACCTAATGTCGATGATCAGATCACAACGTTGGTAGTGTAAGGAGAATTGATGTCGATGATCAGATCACAAAGTTGGTAGTGTAAGGAGACCTAATGTCGATGATCAGATCACAAAGTTGGTAGTGTAAGGAGACCTAATGTCGATGATCAGATCACAACGTTGGTAGTGTAAGGAGAATTGATGTCGATGATCAGATCACAAAGTTGGTAGTGTAAGGAGACCTAATGTCGATGATCAGATCACAAAGTTGGTAGTGTAAGGAGAACTAATGTCGATGATTAGATCACAACGTTAGTAGTGTAAGGAGACCTAATGTCGATGATCAGATCACAACGTTAGTAGTGTAAGGAGAATTGATGTCGATGATCGGATCATGAAGAATATGAGGAGTCAATGGTCTGGTCAGTGATTTACATACTTATATATTACCGGCCTAATTTAATCAAGAGGCACGTGGTTTGATAATTAATATAATGACTTCCGTTCCGACGGAAGCGTGTGGCTTTATGCCAGTTGGCACACGACACTAATTATCGTTAATTATACCTGATACATACTTACAGGGGTGATAATTATCGTTAATTATACCTGATACATTATTACAGGGGTGATACTTATCGTTAATTATACCTGATGAACAATTACAGCGATGATAATTATCGGAGCCTGCCTTGGATAACGACGATTTCAGTACTAATCGTTAAAATAAATGATATCATTAAACTTAAACTATTGCTAAGTTCTGATTTGGTAGGATATTAAAAATATAATGATGAAGGCAATAGGTGGCCATGCATTGTATTTGAAAGAGAAACTAGTCAGTATAGACTTTATAATTTAATATTTTATTAGAGTGTCACATATAAAAGTTACACATACATATACATATTACATAAACAAACCTTCACACCCGGCCGTAATAACGACATATGAGACACTTAAAATGCATATGTTATTATTCAATGCTCTCATTATATAAGTAATATTCCTTTATGTACAATAGCATAACGTCAGGTTCAAATTTTGGTTACGATGATTTCCAAAATTCATATCAATGTAAACACATTACACGAAAGTATTACTGAAATATAAGTTTGCGTTAAAACAATTATCGACATATCTCCAACAATGTGTTTTAACAGCAATCATTTTTTTTTAATTTAGCATTACAATTGCAATCCAGTATCATTTTCACTTTAATCTTACTTGCATATAATTACATATATGTAATATAAGTTGGCAGTTTTCAAGATGTATTCGTTATTTCACGATTTGTTTCAATATATCATTGTTGCTATATAATCAACATATAGTAAACTAGTGGGATAGTTATAATAATTAATCATGATTTACAAATATACATGTTATGTACAAAAATATACATGTTATGTACAAAAATATACATGTTATGTACACCGCGATTAATACAAATCTAGATTGTCGTCGTGTGTCCCTTTAAAAAGCAAAATAAAATCTATAGCAACAAACAAACTGCGTTTGTGGAATAGTAACAAACAAACTGCGTTTGTGGAATAGTAACAAACCAACTGCGTTTGTGGAATAGTTGAATAAAATGTGATCCACACCCTTTACAGTCCCTTTCTCATACATTTCCTGAAGTGTGTCGGCCGTAATACAAACACAGTTCGTGAAGTGTGTCGACCGTAATACAAACACAGTTCTTGAAGTGTGTCGACCGTAATACAAACACAGTTATTGAAGTGTGTCGCCCGCAATAAAAACACAGTTCTTGAAGTGTGCCGACCATAATATAAACATATTCGTGAAGTGTGTCGACCGTAATACAAACATATAAGTGAAGTGTGTCGACCGCAATACAAACACAGTTCGTGAAGTGAATCGGCCGGCCGTAATACAAACATATTCGAAGTGTGTCGATCATAATACAAACACAGTTCGTGAAGTGCATCGGCCGTAATACAAACACAGTTCGTGAAGTGTGTCGACCATAATACAAACACAGTTCGTGAAGTGCATCGGTCGTAATACAAACACAGTTCGTGAAGTGTGTCGACCATAATACAAACACAGTTCTTGAAGTGTGTCGACCGTAATACAAACATATAAGTGAAGTGTTTCGACCGCAATACAAACACAGTTCGTGAAGTGAATCGGCCGGCCGTAATACAAACATATTCGAAGTGTGTCGATCATAATACAAACACAGTTCGTGAAGTGCATCGGCCGTAATACAAACACAGTTCGTGAAGTGTGTCGACCATAATACAAACACAGTTCGTGAAGTGAATCGGCCGTAATACAAACACAGTTCGTGAAGTGTGTCGACCATAATACAAACACAGTTCTTGAAGTGTGTCGACCGTAATACAAACACAGTTATTGAAGTGTGTCGACCGCAATAAAAACACAGTTCGTGAAGTGTGCCGACCATAATACAAACATGTTCGTGAAGTGTGTCGACCGTAATACAAACATATAAGTGAAGTGCGTCGACCGTAATACAAACACAGTTCGTGAAGTGTGTCGACCGTAATACAAACACAGTTCTTGAAGTGTGTCGACCGTAATACAAACACAGTTATTGAAGTGTGTCGACCGCAATAAAAACACAGTTCTTGAAGTGTGCCGACCATAATATAAACATATTCGTGAAGTGTGTCGACCGTAATACAAACATATAAGTGAAGTGTGTCGACCGTAATACAAACATATTCGTGAAGTGCATCGACCTTAATACAAGCGCAGTTCGTGAAGTGTGTCAACCGTAATACAAACACAGTTCGTGAAGTGTGTCGACAGTAATACAATTTCAATTCAATTCAATTCAATTATTTTATTCAGCATAAACATCATACAATGTTCATCGCCTATTACAATGAGGGCGGTTACATTACATTGAGAAGAGCATGTATAATACTATCATGGAGTAAAGCTACAAAAGAGCACTTACACCTACTATTTTAAACAAACAATTTCGAATAGTATATAGCATAACTAATACAGAGGGGAAAATCATCAGAAAAAGAAAGAGAGAGAGAAAGAAAACAAAACAACTCTATACATATAATTTGTTTGTACAAAAGATACATTTCGGTCAAGCTTATTTACAACTCGTGCTATCAGTCCTCGCACTAGCGGTTTCACACAATAGCAATCTTCGGAAAATAAGTCTAAGGCCAGTAGGCAAAAAATATGTGTTTCAGACAGATACTTGAATAATGGTTTACAATCATAATAAATATTACGTTAATCTCGATAATTCACGTTAATTATCTATTATACTCTCACGTCTCAAATTCGCTAAATATACATATTTTGCCAATTTACTTATTACACTAGACTGGCTAGAAGTAAGTAACAATTTAAATTTTTGTAAATTTGGCCAGTGACAATAGTATTTAGGAAGACACTCAATTCTAATATCGCGAAAAACATGGACAAACTAAAACAAAATGATATTCATCTTCGATTACATTCATTTGACAGAATACACATTTACGTTCAGATCTCTCTACATTTTTAAATCTACCTTCTTCTATAGCTAATTTATGGGCAGAACACCTTAGTATTGTCAAAGAAATACGATGCTTTCGTTTGCAACACAGTTCAGGTACTTTTCAAATCCATATTATTTTTATTTTCTTGTAGGCTTTTTGCTTTGGTGATGTAGCTAATGTCGAATACCATTGCTGATAATACTGGTCATTTAGTCGCTCTATAATTGTCGATAGTTGAAGATTCGTTTATATTAGCTTATTCCATAAATAGTTAAAACCTAGATCGTTTTACAAACGCTGTACTTCTGAGCCAGGACCCACGAACATTATTATTTACTTGGTCTTTATAAACTTCGTTGATTAAAGAGACTTGTGACTTAATAATTTTGAACCATAATTAAGAATTCGTTCCTTACGTACAATATCTAGAGGAACCTTACCCAATTCGCCATTGACTGAAGCATTTGGAGTTTGCGTTATGACGTTTAGCATTTGGTTTAAGAATTGTTTTATTTTTTCTTTCAATATCAGGAGCTTTATGAATCCCCATATTTCAGCTCCATAATTTAAAATTGTCAGGATCATACAATCAAATTAATTTCATCTTTTCACTTATTTTCAAAGGGACAGTTTCAAATAAGAATTAAAGAATTATTAGCTCTAAGTGCTTGGTCTGCAAGGCTTTTTGAGATTGATAAAAAATTCCAAATTCCATTTGATGACATAGTAACACCTAAATAGGTGAATTGTTTAACGTTATCTAGTTTTCTATTGCCATAGAATAAATCAACCTTATCCATTCTTGCGCCTAATTTACATATCATAGCTACAGTTTTACTAGCATTTACAGTTATATTCCATGCTTTACAATACTCATGTAGTTTATTTACCAAAATTTGTAGCCCATTGACTGAATATGAAAAAAGTACAGTATCATCTGCAAATAACAAAAGAAATATCTGCATTTCATTGAGCGTAATCATATCTCATCACTATCGTTTATAAAAGATGACATGTCATTAATAAATATAATAAATAATAAAGGTGATAAAGTTTCACCTTGTTTTACACCCATGAAGCTATCAAAATAATCTGATATATTGCTGTTGTCTTTAACACATTTTATTACTGAAGCATTCATAGCTTGCAACATTCAAACAAGCTTTGATGATACATTATTACTAAGGAGTTTAAACCTAATTCCATTTCTATAGACTAAATCAAATGCTTTCTTAAAATCAATAAAGGCACAATACAGTTTTTTCCTTTCATGTTGAATAACTTTATTAATTATAGACTGTAAAACAAAGATACAGTCAATTGTACTTTTGTCTTTTCTAAAACCAAATTGACATTCCGATAAAATATAATTATCTTCTATCCACAGTTCGTGAAGTGTGTCGACCGTAATACAAACACAGTTCGTGAAGTTTGTCGACCGTAATACAAACATATTGGTGAAGTGTGTCGACTGTAATGCAAACATATAAGTGAAATGTGTCAACCGTAATACAAACATATAAGTAAAGTGTGTCGACCGCAATACAAACATAGTTCGTCAAGTGCATCGGCCGTAATACAAACATATTCGAAGTGTGTCTACCGTAATACAAACACAGTTCGTGAAGTGAATCGGCCGGCCGTAATACAAACATATTCGAAGTGTGTCGATCATAATACAAACACAGTTCGTGAAGTGCATCGGCCGTAATACAAACACAGTTCGTGAAGTGTGTCGACCATAATACAAACACAGTTCGTGAAGTGCATCGGCCGTAATACAAACACAGTTCGTGAAGTGTGTCGACCATAATACAAACACAGTTCGTGAAGTGCATCGGCCGTAATACAAACACAGTTCGTGAAGTGTGTCGACCGTAATACAAACATATTCGAAGTGTGTCGACCGTAATACAAACACAGTTCGTGAAGTGCATTGACCGTAATAAAACATATTTCGTGAAGTTCGTCGACCGTAATACAAACACATTTCTTGAAGTGCGTCGGCCATAAATGTCAATGTCAAAACCATATGAGAATCATTCAGTAACACCATGTGGGAAACATTCTGTATTTACTCTATGTGGGAACCGTTATTTTTTAACACCATGTGGGAACCATTTAGTGTCAACAACACTTAGGACCATTCAGTGTAAACTCAATGTAAGAAACCTTTAGTGTCAACGCCATATGGGAACGTTTAGTATTAACACCATATGGGAATAATTCAGTGTCAACACCATATAAGAATCAATCAGTGCCAACACCATATAAGAACCATTCAGTGTCAAAACTATGTGGGCACAATCCAGTTTAAACACTATATGGGAACCATTCAGTATCAACATCATGTAGGAACCAGTCCGTGTCAATACCATATGGGATCTATTCATTGTCAATACCATGTGGGAACCATTCAGTGTCAACTCCATTTGGGAACCATTCACTGCCAACACCATGTAGGAAGCATTCAGTGTCAACATTATGCGGGATCCATTCAGTGTCGACACACTATGGGAACAATTAGTATCACCAGCATGTGGGAACCATTCAGTGTCAACAACATGTGGGAACCATCCGTGGTCAACATCATATGGGAACAATTAGTATCAACACCTTAAGGGAATCATTCAGTGCCAACAGCATGTGTGAACCATTCAGTATCAAACACCATTTAGCAACCATTCACAATGTGGGGAAAATCAGCCTCAAGCCCATGTGAGAACCCTTCAGTGCCGACATCGTATGAGAACCAGTCATTGCTAACACCATGTGGGAACCATTCGGCGTCAACAACATTATGAAACAATTCAGTATCAACACCGTAAGGGAACTATTCAGTGTCAACAACATGTTGGAATTATTCAATGTCAACACCATGTGGGAACCACTCAGTGTCAACATAATATGGAACGCATTCAGTGTCAACCTTTCACAGTCAACTCAATATGAGAAATAATCAGTGTCGATACCAAGTGGAAGCTATTTAGTTTCAGCACACTATTGTAACATGTCAATATAAACACCATGTGGGAACCATTCAGTACCAACATCATATCGAAAACTCCCAGTATCAACACTATATTAGAACCATTCATTTAGTACCAACACCATATGTAATCATTCAATGTCAACACCATGTGGGAACCATTTAGTATCAACACCATGTGGGAACTAGTCAGTGTCAACGTCATGTGCGAACCATTCAGCGAGTCATACAATGTTAACTCTATATCTGAACCATTATGTGTTATTTGGTGCAAAAAAGAGGAAATACTCTTATATTAAAGCTGTCTAACCCTATATTACAAACTCATCAGCATATAAACAACAAGGATTTCCAAATGCAGAGAGTCAAATACACCATCTCTCTCTCTCTCTCTCTCTCTCTCTCTCTCTCTCTCTCTCTCTCTCTCTCTGATATTATTTACATTATTTATATCAAACACTCCTTACTGATATGATGCAAGATTGCTAGCCTATAGCAGTTAACATGGCATGTATTGTGTTCAATAATACATGTGAACGAATTTGCTTTGACTAAGATATGGATTTACGTAGAGCATTTTTGGGAAGCAAACGTCCATTGTGTATAACACACTCTTTATACATATTTTAATTCGATGCAGTTTCCGTGTATATACCGTTTGGTTGTTGATTTACTTATATTTGGAGGTTTACGTAGACCTTATTGGAGTTCTGTATTTCCGCTTCAATTTCTGGAAGTAAAAAGGAAATCGAGATCAAGTTATCTATGTATCGTAACATCGAACAGTATTCCACAATAACGATACTCACTGCGAATGTTGGCCGTGTACTACTCAATGCACTGGACAATTCACAGGCAGAAAGAGTGGTGACGACAAGGTTACCGACTTGGAACGTAGGCAGTATGGCCGGTCAGTAGGCAGTATGGCCGGTCAGTAGGAAGTATGGCCTGTCAGTAGGCAGTATGGCCGGTCAGTAGGCAGTATGGCCTGTCAGTAGGCAGTATTGCCGGTCAGTAGGCAGTATGGCCGGTCAGTAGGCAGTACGGCCGGTCAGTAGGCAGTATGGCCGGTCAGTAGGCAGTATGGCCGGTCAGTAGTTTAAATCCATTTTATGTGTAAACAAACTCGTTATTGTCCTGTCCTGTCTTCAGCGCCCCAATTTACAAGACAGTGTTAATATATATAATGGTGCTTTGTGACTAATGTTTAGTTCAATGCGGTTATAATAGCAAGAGTATTTGAAGTTTGTATTTAATATGTTAAATAAATACCGCCCACATCCCCCACCACCACACCCACCCGCATAAGAAAACAAAAACAAACAGCACCAACAACACAAAAAACAACAACATATATATCATGTATATACATTATACCTGCTGTATTATAATTGGTTGATATGACCTCAATAACTCCGCCCCTTTTGTCAGACAACATCTGCTGTATTATAATTGGTCGATATGACCTCAATAACCCCGCCCCTTTTGTCAGACAACATCCAATTTCAAATTCGCCATACAGTGTATTGTTACCCATACAGTGTATTGTTACACATACAGTGTATTGTTACCCATACAGTGAATTGTTACCCATACAGTGTATTGGTACCCATACAGTGTATTGTTACACATACAGTGTATTGTTACCCATATAGTGTATTGTTACACATACAGTGTATTGTTACCCATACAGTGTATTGTTACCCATTCAGTGTATTGTTACACATTGTTCTACATATCGTGTTTCAATACATTACCTTCATTAGGTGGATATACATTTTAAATCTAAATATGTAAAGAGGTTTTGCAGTTTACCTTGGTCGGAATGTTTGAGGTCTGAATATACGTGTTCCATTAAACTCGTAGAAGTTGTTGATTCATAAGAAGGTTCTGTATCTCTGAAGTAATACCAAAACAGTGAAATCTCCAGTAAAACAAATAACTACGACTAACTTTGCATTCCAAATTCAATAATAATAAAACAATAAAACAGGCAAAATTATAAAATATTGTTTAAACGTAAAACACAATATGTTTTTCAAATTTGTACTTTAACTGAATATTAAATTCAATGCAAAGAAATAAGGAAAGATACAGGAAAGAACGAAAAAGGGAGAGAGAGAGAGAGGGAGAGAGACGGACGGGCGGACGGAGGGAGAGAGAGAGGTAAAGACGGACGGCCGGACGGAGTGACGGACGGACGGAAAGAGGGAAGGAGGGAGGGAGAGAGAGAGAGAGAGAGATAGAGAGAGAGAGAGATGAGGGGGTAGACATGGCAGTCAGTCAGTCAGGCAGGCAAGCAGATGCATATATATATTAAGAATGCTCAATAGGGCGGGAGATAAATAGATTAATAAAGAAGTAAAGGATTTAATGAGTTTATTATTTATTTTCCCAAGCCAAGGGAGAGAGAGAGAGAGAGAGAGAGAGAGAGAGAGAGAGAGATGGTATACATGGCAGGCAGTCAGGCAGCCAGGTGTGCAGATGCATATATAGATTAAGAATGACCGATAGGGTGGGCGATAAATAGATTAATAAAGAAGTAAATGTTATAATGAATTTATTATTTGTTATCCCGCCCTATGACATATAGACGGAAACAAAGAATATACTCTTTACCATTTCTATGTTTCATCTGACAACCTACTGTACCTTTTGGTCGATTCCAGCACAGTTCCGTTTTCATAGTCATCTAAAAAGAAGGTTTACATTACAGTGTACATGTGTGCTAGACATAAACACATTGTAGACACACAGGTCAAACAGAAAATATATACTACTCAAAATTTGCTAATGATCACTTTTATTCTTCCATATAATTTTATTAGAAATTAATTCACAATAACGATATTAATTTCATTGATTCTTCAACAATAATTCCACAATTTGAATCAAGTCATCAGATCACATGACCATAACCTGCCTTAAATAATTTCATGTTAAATAGAAATAATGCTATTTATTTCAGCAAGACATTTAGACATTAAAAAAAGTGATCCTTAGCAAATTTGCGTAATATAGTATTCACAGAAGCTGTCTACCCAAAAAACGCATTCAAAACAATGAACAATTACAAAGAAACAAATAGAAGCTTAGTGTTAACTCTACAGTGTAAACCAATCAGATGGCTCAGTTGAATATTTCTCTTCAAATCCTCTATCCTATACAAAGTATGCGACACCAGACACACACCTAATTGACAACAGCTTTGCCGTTTTTGAACTGTCAGTGGCAACATCGCATCTCGGGGTTTAAAGCAGGTTATAGGGTTCACCAACAGTAGAAATAATGGTCGAACAGAGAATGTGGCGTACCGAGAACACAGTCAGCCAAAACACGCATTAAAATAAACAACCATTACAATGTTAACAACAAGCCAGGATTATCATTAGAAATATATATATAGGGACAGTTTTTGTAGTTTACCTTGGTTGGGAGTTTTGAGGTCTGAATATAAGTGTTCGTTTAAATTCGTAGCAGTTGTTGATTCATAAGAAGCCTCTGTATCACTGAAATATTAGTGAAATGAGATATAAGGTCCTATAAAAACCACAGCATCCAAACGCAATGGCATCGTTGGTCCGCACTGTATTACAAACACGGAGCAATATCTAATTAATTATACAATGAAAACGACATACTACAACAGAAAGGGCGGTGAATACAGGGTTACCGACTTGGAACGGTCTGTAGGCAATAATGCCTACAGGTTAGCTTGAATCGATTGTATGTGTATGTCGAACAGGGTTCATAGTAAACAAACCATGGTGTTCTCAATTATTTTATTCGAGTTCTCTTGATACATTCAAGAGAGCCTGTAACATAAGAAATATACAATCAGTACAAGAATATATAAAACTACTAAAATCGACATTTTGACAATCCAGCGATAGACTTAATACATGTCAGAAATACATTAAAATAATACAATATCTCAGATCACTTACCAGAGGATTCACAATAATAACAGTATGCTGGAAGTGACAGAATAGCTGATTCCAAAGGTTGACTTTACAGTCACCTAATACTTCTATACCTATATACTATGATGCTACATATAAGACTGTTGTTGTCAACTGTCAGAGAGAGAATGCCAGAGAGAGTGATATTTTAGGCGGGAAAAGAGGTTAATTAGTGGAGTTCTTCATGCAAGTTAGTTAGCATAACTCACCATAACTCACTCACTCACTACACACACAATAATATACAGATATACCACAGTTCTGCATGTAGCTCAACATGTCAAACTATAAATAGAATGGAATGTGCTATAATTAGAAAGGTGAAGTATATTACACTGGTCCCAGGTAGTTGCACAGGAATAGTATTCTGTAAACAAAACATTACAGATGCAACACCGGGCGACATGTACACAATCCTCGCTCGCTATTATCCTGTCTTCAGCGCCAAAACAGACAAGACAGTGTAAATAAAACTACATCCCATCAAATGGAATTCTCTAACAATAAAGTCAACATCCAGAGAAACTAACAAAATGAACACTAAGATGGTGTTGAAATTCTAAATTTTGTACTGTTGATTTTTATGAATATTGAGTTCTTCTCAACCCGGGGCTAAAGGGCGTGAGCGGTAGCTAGCATATTTCACTACCGCTCATGAACAGTCTCAATCAAACCGAGACTGCAATATTTCATATGTGTCGTGCTCGGCCGTTTCCAAAGTTCCATTATCATACTCTTTTGTAAAGCTATATAAAATATAAAATAAGAAATCTCAGGATGTATCCAGAATTATACTGATTAACCACAGCAGTTGCAGCCAAAAAGAACGACCAGAAAACCCGAGGGACAAAAGCTCATGCACCTTCCTCCCTTGGTCGGGTTTTCAGTAGGTGCAATCATACAGTCATAAGAGGTTGTCTAGTCATCGCACAAAGGAAAAGTGAAACGTAGTGACTGAATGTAGAGGGGTCAATCACTGAACATGCAGTGCGTTGTAATACTAAAGGGTCGTATCCTTTTCTGACGAACTTCCTGATTAATTTATAAAGTGGACAGGAAACCCGCCAGATCCCTTTAACATTCGTTATTGATACATCTCCATAAAATAAGGGTTGAGATATTCCTAGTCGCAGAAGTGTTTTAAGGTTGGCGTTGCACTTCTCCAGTAGGCTTTCGTTGCGGCGGTAGACTTTTGAGAAAGATCAACGTAGTTTGTCATAGCAAGAACCCTGCTGAAGAAGTTAATTTGTAATAACTTGATTTCGAGTAATTTAATTGAATATGATATTCTTATATATAAGAAAGAAAGAAAGAATAAAAGAAAGAAAGATTGAATAAATGAAAGAAAGAGAAAGAAAGAAAATAAAAGAAAGAAACAAAGCTAAATATACAGACAGACAGACAGACAGACAGGCAGACATACAGACAGACAGACAGACAAAAAAAGAAAAAAAGAAAAAAGATCGATTGATAGACATGCAGGCAGTCAGGCAGGCAGACAAAGAATGCTCGATAGCTGCTATTTAGACCCAAAAAAAAGAATACACACTTTACATATTTTTATATTACAATAATCTTGGTATAACATAATGCCATGTTCTACATATTGTACCTTTTGGTCGATTCCAGCACGGTTCCGTTTTCATATTCATCTAAAAAGAAAAAAAGAGTATGATAATGAACCTTTGGAAACGGCCGAAAACGACACATACGAAATATTGAAAGTTTACATTACAGTGTACATGTGCGCTAGAGATAAACACATTGCAGACACACTCAAGTCAAACTGGAAATGTAGCATTAACAGAAGCAGTCTACCGAAAAACATGCATTGAAGACAATGACATTTGCAAGGAAATAAATGGAAGCAAAGAATGTGACATCAGACAAAAACATGGTTGACAACAAGGGTGCCGGTTTTAAACAGCCAGTGGCAAAATTGCCTCTTGGTGTTTAAATCAGGTTATGGAGAGAGAGAGAGAGAGAGCTAGAGAGAGAGAGAGAGAGAGAGAGAGAGAGAGAGAGAGAGAGAGAGAGAGTTTGCAGTATACCTTGGTCGGAATGTTTGAGGTCTAAATATACGTGTTCGTTTAAATTCGTAGTTCTTGATTCATAAGAAGCCTCTGTATCTCTGAAATAATACCAAAACTAGTGAAACAGTACTAGGCATGACAATGACTTGTTTTGTTTTCTAAATTAAATTTCAAAAAGGCAAAATTATAAAGTTTTGATAAAACGTAAAATATAATATGTTTTCCAATTGGTAATTTACTTGCCTATTATATAAAACGCACATTCTACCCTAAAGATCTTTTTCGACTTAACACATCTAACACTTCTATTACTACCGCTTCTTTTCTTAATTTGCATCTTTCTCTTGAAAATGGTGACATTATCAGTAACATATATGACAAGTGAGATGATTTTAATTATTCCCAATTAGATGGAGATTTTCCCCAATTATGGGGTCCATGTGTTTAAACTTATTCGCTTGTCTCAATCTTGTAGTCTGTTGAGGACGTTGAGATTCGTAATATTTTATAAATAAGAAACTACTCCAGCAGAGCTTCTGTTATCATAAACTTCGAAACACTTTTGCAAAATGTTATAATCGTAACCCTGATCTACTTAATATAAAGTGTATTTAAAAGCTCTTCTGCAACAATAACTATCACACTCTGACGTATACGGTGATGTGATTTACAAACTGCGTAAGAACCGTGGTCATAATTCCTTTCATACATCTGTATTAAACTTGTTACAATGTTTATCAAAATATATTTTGACCCTATCATATTGCAACGCGCTGTATGTTTAGTTGCTGCCCCATTTACAGTTTGCCATTATGTTTTCTTCTTCAACTGTGCGATGACCGGACAGATGTTTGACCCTAATTTGCGATGACGTCTACCTAAATCCTCAAAGGACGGTTTCTTTTGATGTTTGTCCACTCTCATACTCTTTTAAATCTTGTCTTGCCGTAGCCTTAACGGTGCTCTGGCTTCTGTCAAGTCACTGAGTACTTGTTTTGTGATTTTCTAGGATGAAGTTGTTTTATATTCTTATTTACATGACTTATAAGTTCTTATAACTTCTTCAGCAAGGTTTTCTTTATCTTAAACTGCAGATCGTTCCCAAAAGTATATCTCATTCATTTAAAAAAAAAATACTGTACCTTGTTTTCGATTCCACTACAATTGCATCTTCATATTCATCCGAAAAAATACTGTTCCTGCTGGTAGATGCCAACATAGTTCCGTTTTCCTCTTCATCTAAACAGAAAGTTTGCATTACAGTGTACATGTATGCTGTCATAAAACAATGTGGATACACACGTCAAACAGGAAATGTAGCACAAACAAAAATAGTTGAAAACAGCTGTGCACATTTTTAACGGTCAAATGCAATATTATTAGTATATATTGCTGTATTATCACATATCATATAAAGATATATTTTGGTTAAGGTTTATATTTTTTCATGATTATTTGCAAATGTGTGTGTTTTGCCCCTAAATCTTAAAGAAATATAAAAAGATCGGATAGGGAAAGTAGCATTCAAGAAGGACAGTCAACCACAAAACACAGAAACAAACACGCAAACAGACAAACAAGACGGCAAAAGTAATAATAAAAGCAAACGACATCACAAACACAAAAGGGTTGACAATAGGGCTACCGCCTTGGAACGGTCAGTGGCAAAGTAGGCCACTGGGGATTTAAACCGGTTCTAGGGTGCACCAAACCTCACACTTACCCTACTGTCATCCCATTACAACAGGACAGTGTAAATAAAGAAATCCCCGCCATGATCTAATCTCTAACCAGCAAGGCAGCATCAATAGGCAATATAAGTAAAACACAAATATGCTCGTGTAAAAATAATACAAAAAAAACACCAATAGCATAGAAAGCCACAATGAAGGTACTCAATGACTTGGCAGAAGCCAGAGCAACACGAAAATAAACCATTAAGGGCACGACAAGAAATATCATAGACAAACATCAAACGCCATCGTCCCAATGGGCTTTAGGTAGGCGTCATTAAAGGGTCCACAGCCTGTCCGGTAATCGTACAATAAAAGAGGAAAGCATAGTGGCGAACTGTAAAAGGGTCCACCACCAAGCATGCAGTATGTTGCAAAATGATAGGGTCATAACCTCTTTTGATAAACTTTTTAACAAGTTTAACAAAGATAGTATGAAAGTGATCATGACCGAGAATCTTACGAAGTTTATGAATCACATCACCATAGAAGTCAGGTTGTGATAGTCCCTGTCGCAGAAGAGTCCTTAAATTACTTTTATATTTGGAAAGAAGATCAGGGTTAAGATAATAATTTTTTGCAAAGGTTTTACGAAGTTTATGGTAACGGTAACCCTGATTGAGTAGCTTTTTAGTTATACAAAGATTACGAATATTAAAGTCTTCAACTCGAGTTCAAGCTCTTGAAAAACGAATAAGTTGAGACACATACACCCCATAAGAAGTTGCTCGGGGAACATCCCCATCCAAGTGGGGATAATTAACAATGTTAAAATTAAAATCATCTCTCTTGTCATAGATTTTGCTAATTATTTCACCATTTTCAATCGAGAGATCTAAATCAAGAAAAGAAGCGTTATTATCAGATATATTAGCTTTGTTAAGCTGAAGTTCTTTAGGATAAATATTATTAACCATAGTTGGAAAGAAAGGGTTGTCAATGTTCAATATGTCATCCAGATACCGAGAGGTGTCATTAAAGGCTTCAATAACATCTGCCTGGGTATCTGTTGAAAGACTCAATATGAAATCTCTTTCATAGCAAAATATTTTCAATCGAGATATTTAAATCAAGAAAAGAATATTGTTTCATTTCCTTTCGTATACGAAAGTAACGAAACTTATTTCTTATAGAGGAGGACATCATAACAATGCCTGCAGTTGTTGTTTCGAACTAGTTTTTATAGATTTAATAATTTGCAAAATTTTAGTTTATGTTAATTTTCGTTGAAATCGTGAAAACAGACAAATAGCAAAAAAATGCATGTTCCATTTTTTTTACGTTAAAACATGGATATATCAGACTACTATTACCTTAAACGACCGTTACTTTTTATAACTGAATATTTTTGCTTCAAAATGTCATTCTTTACCATTTTACAAAATCGAGGATGCAGCAAAATTACGAATCACATAATAATTCATGCCATAATGTTTTATATCGAAAGAAACATTAGACTTGAAATTAAAATAAACAGTTTCGGCGAGAATGTCAAGATGTTTGAATCAGGTAAAAAATGAAAGTGTTACGTTATAATTTGAACACCTCTCGTATAATACAGATTTGCTCCTATCACATTATAAACTTGTGACGTCATAAACTTGTATAAACACTAAACATTACCTATGGCGGCCGCATCATTGATATATGCATGTTCATTGGTACTTCTGTTAGCTATGTTGACATCTTTTGTTGCTTTGGTATTATCGCGCACACATCCAGCTGAAACAATGTAACACTATCATAGAATCTGTTTGACAAGAGAGGAATCCAAATATTGACAATAATATATGTATATGGTTAATACATTATAATTTAATTTAAATAATATTAACCTACCACATTTGTGTCTTCTCCAAAGTAAAACACCAATGACCATAACCAACACTGTTAAAACAAATCCCCCAACAGATATACCGATTATTGGTCCGGATGTAATTTGAGATCCTTCTTGGATTAATGGACTGACCGATGCTGAAATGCAGTTAACATTGTATAGTTGCAAAATTGCCTTATAATACATATGTATTCAATAATAAATATATTTCAACAGATCTAAGTTATGTTGTTAAACTATGCGTAATACATACTGCGAGCATGGTGAATATCATTCATGCTTGCCAGAGTATCAAAACGGCAACCTTAAACGACTGGAACCTTTGTGTGAGATGGGATAATGGTAAACTACGACCACGACCTTAGACGAACGCTCACAATAAGGTTTTTAATACACATTATAAATGGCTGTCGCCGCGTACCATATGTAAGACATCGACATAAGATAAACTATTGCAAAGAAAGAGCACTATCCTTTTAACTACTTTTGGATGACCAAGAGTTTGTGTCATTATATATGTAGCATATATGTAGAAGTTTGAGACAGCCAACCATCGTATGGCTCTAACATTTTTAGATTTTTCAGTTACTGTCATTTTATTAATAAGTTGTTTTATCGATTATATCTATTTAATTGATGAATGTATTTAAAGACATAAACATATTTCTTGTGATATCTTGTTTATTGAAATACGAACCTAACGTTACAAATGTTTTCATTCCCGTCATAGAACTATTGCCAATACTATTCTGAGAGTATATCTGTACTACATATGTTGTCCCTGATGCCAGTCCATAAAGAGTAACCTTTGTTGCCGGTTCTGAAATGACTTCACTGCTCCACTGTGCATCTGACAATTTCCTATACTCTATGTAAAACGTTTGTTGTAGACCGCCGTTAAATCCAGATTCCCACTCAACTGCAATTGTCGACTCTGTAAGTGTCTCATGCAGAGGCTGGAGATCATATGGTGCTTCTGGTCTCCCTGAAATATTCATAATATGACCATGCAGAGGCTGAAGATCAGATGATGCTTCTGCTCTCCCTGAAATACTGATAATTTGACCATGAAGAGGCTGAATATCAGATGGTACTTCAGGGCTCCCTGAAATATTCATAATATGATCAGACGGTGCTTCTGGCCTCACTTAAATATTCATAATATTATCAAGCAGAGGCTAAAGATCAGATGGTGCTTTTGGTCTCCCTAAAAGAGTCATAATATGACCAGACGGTGCTTAAAGCCTCTATGGAATGTTATATGATCATGCAGAGGCTGAAGATCAGACGGTGCTTCTGGTCTCCCTAAAATAGTCATACTATGATCAGACCTTGCTTCTGGCCGCAATTAAATATTCATAATATGATCATGAAGAGGTTAAAGATCAGATGGTGTTGCAGGCCTCCCTGAAATATTCATAATACGATCAGACGGTGCTTCTGGCCTCCCTTAAATATTCATAATATTATCATGCAGAGGCAAAAGATCAGATGGTGCTTCTGGCACCCCTGAAATATTCATAATATGATCATGTAGAGGCTGAAGATCAGATGGTGTTGCAGGCCTCCCTGAAATATTCATAATACGATCAGACGGTGCTTCTGGCCTCCCTTAAATATTCATAATATTAGCAGGCAGAGGCAAAAGATCAGATGGTGCTTCTGGCCTTCCTGAAATATTCATAATATGATCAGACGGTGATTCTGGCCTCCCTGAAATATTCATAATATTATCATGCAGAGGCTGAAGATCAGATGGTACTTCTGGTCTCCCTAAAATAGTCATAATATGATCAGATGGTGCTTCTGTACTCCCTGAAATATTCATAATATGATCATGCAGATGCTGAAGATAAGACGGTGCTTCTAGTCTCCCTTAAATAGCCATAATATGATCAGACGGTGCTTCTGGCCTCCCTGAAATAGTCATAATATGATCAGATGATGTTACTGGCCTCCCAAAAATAGCCATATTATGATCATGTAGAGGCTGAAGATCAGACGGTGTTTCTGGTCTCCCTGAAATATTCATAATATGATCATGCAGTGGCTGAAGATAAGACGGTGCTTCTGGTCTCCCTAAAATAGCCGTAATATGATCAGACGGTGCTTCTGGCCTCTCTGAAATAGTCATAATATGATCAGATGATGTTACTGCCTCACAAAAATAGTCATATTATGATCATGTAGAGGCTGAAGATCAGACGTTGCTTCTGGTCTCCCTAAGATAGTCATAATATCATCAGACGGTGCTTCTGGCCTTCCTGAAGTAGTCATAATATGATCAGATGGTGCTACTGGCCTCCCTGAAGTAGTCATAATATGATCATGTAGAGGTTGAAGATCAGACGGTGTTTCTGGTCTCTCTGAAATATTCATAGTATGATCATGTAGAGGCTGAAGATCAGATGGTGCTTCTGTTCTCCCTGAAATATTCATAATATGTTTATATCGTTTAAATTAGACCTCTCAAATGTCCACTAGGAACCATCATGGTTTTACTTACACTTGTAGAGGAATACCATTTGATCTTCCAGAAACATCGCAATGGTGCAATTGGCATGTAGTATGTATTTAACATTCCTAAAAAGCCCAAATAGACACAGAGGCTGATACACGTCTTATTCCTCCACAACCACACAGTTGTTCAGCCGGCTGTTACTAAACTTAAATGTGTTTTTTAAGTCATCAACACAGTTGACTTACTATAAAAGCTGAGTACAATAGTTTGTTCATCTGTTCCAAGACTGTTGGTTACCATTAATGTATAGTTGGCAAAGTCCGGTTCCTCTAGTCTAATGATCTGTAGAATTGCAGTATGTCCGTCAAGTGTTACATTGATATGGTATGATTGCGTAAAACCTTGCTTGTTTTTGTTTAAAATGCATAATTATGATACAAACAGTTATAAACACGTTTTTGCTTGCACATCCATCGTCTCCGAATCGATATTGCTATAGCCATCCTACCCCCGAGGACATTAGAATAATTAAACACTTCAACTGGAACGTGCTGATCCAGCGTGATGAAACTTTCTATAACACCGTTATTGTATTTTAATAGACCGTTACAAGTAAATAATACCCTACCTTCGACTTTAACATATACAGTTCCTGTCTGATCAAGTTCCCCTAAGCTGTCTCTAACACCGTTGTTGACGTGACATGTATAGTTGCCGGTATCCTGAAGCTGTAACGAGGTTAAATCCAGTGAACTGTACATGGCAGTACCAGCTAGATGAGAGTGTGTGTTTGGTATCACTATACCACTCCATGTTTGTGTTAAGGCGGTGTATTTGTATGTAGCAGGGCGCCCGTGTGCCTTACAAATGACAGTTACTGAACTGTTCTCTTTCGGATTATCAGATGATAGTACTGCTTCAATATCCGGTGCATCTATAAATAAAATCAAAATATTTACTTAGGAATTGACGATTGGTGAATTGATGAGGAAACCCTGATTTAAACACCTTAATATACTAGGTCGTTAATATATAATTAAGGTTTTTGAGCAGAAGCCATAACATAATTCTGTTAACAAAATGACTATCAGGATCTATCAGCTTCCTCTCTTTTCCCATAATTATGAATAATGCTATGTCAAAATACATGCATTCCTGTTAAATGCCCATACATAACAGGCCAACGGTTCTGTAAACTATCTAAGATAGAATTAATTGATTGATTGATTGCATTGGATTTTATAGTCGCACCAACAGCTAAGGTCATATGGTGACTTTCCAGCTTCCATTGGTGGAAGAAGACCCCAGGTGCCCCTCCGGGCAATTTTCGTGCACGGGCGGGCACCTGGGTAGAACCACCGACGTTCCGCAAGCCAGCTGGATAGCTTCCTCACATAAAGATTCCTAGGCCCCTGAGGGATCGAACCTACAGCGGTGAGGGGCAAGTGATTTGAAGTCAGAGACGTTAACCACTCGGCCACGGACGCCCCAGATAGAATTAATATAACAAGTGAAGGTTCTAAAGAGAAACAATAATACTAGCATTAGGAATACACGTCTAACAGAAAGTATAGCTTTCACAGAACACAGTCAACCAAAACCAAAACCAAAACCGCACAAACGCCTAGAAAGCCATTATGCAAGTACGCAATGACTTGGCAGAAGCCAGAGCTGTAAGAGAACAAACCATTAAGGCTACGGCAAGGCAATATTTAAGACAAACATCAAACGCTACCGTCTTTTGCGGATTTAGATAGACGTCATCATATGTCCTCAACATATTTACCTTGAACATAGAGTATAGGCCTCTGTGAAAACACTGCCTGTCTTTCAGGTGGTAAGTTGAATGCCTTACAGTATATCTGTTGGTCATGATCACTGTCTGACGGAGTAAATGTAAAGCTTGTTGATCTCTGTTTCTCTACATCACCAAGGTACCACACGAAAGTAGCTGCTGGTCTGCTGAACGACGGAGAACATGCCAGAGTTTTTGACAAACCACCGGTCACAGTTATGACTGCACTATTAGTTGGCGCAGTGGAACCATCCTTTAGAGTAACACTGGTAACATTCACTTCGATTAGAGAATTGTACAATCATTAGAACAAAAACACGAAAATCGGTTTAATTACATAATTCCTTTATGTCAGAGCACTATTTTGTCCGATCTTACATTTATTTAATGCGTTTGTAATGAGATGAAGATACTTCAGATCACCATAGTGATAAGCTTATGTCAATCGTAGTTAATAAACTACTATTTTATCTTCATTATATTATCAAATTTAAATTTAAGTAATGATTCGTATTTCCTTTCGAAAGAATGCGAATCAATTCTTATATACTTGAGCCGCAACACACGAAAACGTCCCTTCGGACGTTTAAACGACGACGTCACAAAGTAACAATTTATGACGTCGGCCGGTAATCAATTAATTACTAATCATTTCTCGTCACTTCCGTGTTTTACCTAATTATTATATCATAGGGAATATTTTTTCTTAATATAAATAGTTGATGCTATAAAAAATGGTAATTGTTTATATTTGTGTTGTTATTTAATCAACGACGTCGTCCAAGACGCCGACGTCAACGTCGAAATTAATGGTTAATACAATCTTTAATTTGCAAATTGAGATAAAATCATTTTTAATTGAGATATCAACATAAAATAAAGAGATTTTTAAAGACAAAATCACCGTGTTTCATAAACATCAACAAATATAAAATGTCAAAATTGTGTCTGAAGGGTCGTTTTCGCGTGTTTCGGCTCATATACTTATATTATTTCCCCTTCGTTATAGTACCAACAATATCGTGCCTTGGGAGTATGATACTGATAGAAAGACGCGGAAAAGTGACAAAAACTGCCAGAGTATTTTCAGACATTGGAATAGCCATTTTGTATGGAGACACAAAGGATGCGTGCGCAGTAGCTCCGACTCCTTGTAAAATAAAGTTTATTCGAAATTAATATATTTTTTAGCATAAATAATCAAGTGAATATTCAATAGTATGGTTAAAAGACATGTTCCTTCATTTTTTAAATGTTACTGAGCTGTGTTGAGCTTTACCTGCATATGTAATTACTGGAGACTTCGGGGTGTACAAGCCTTTTGTCAGACCTGGAAATAACGGGATCCCACATTGCAGTGCGACAGTTTTGTCTGCTTTACCAGTAAATGTTGTGTACTGTGCCAAGGTAAGTGTTGAACTGTATATTTTCTCAGAGTCGGTACAGCTGCTGCTTGTCTCTTCACTAGTACTTGCCGAGGCAGAGTATCGTTGACGGGATTCACTATTCTGCAGGAAACAACAGTAGGTACAAAAGTCGAACAGACTATGTAGCCTTTTCAGAACACAGTTAACCAAAATCACGCATTAAAACAAACAACAACTACAACGTTAACAAGAAACAAGGCATGTAACATCACAAAAAAAGTTGACAATCGAGCTACCGCCTTGGACCGGACAGTGGCAAAAGGTCGCTAGGGGTTTTAACCAGGTTCTATGGTGCACCAAACCTTAGTCTTAGCCTATTGTCATCCCGATAAAACGGCACATTGTAAATAAAGAAATCTCCGCCAGGCTATATTCTCGAGCAAACTAGGCAGAATTAAAAGGCAAAATAAGTACAGCACTTAGACAATCATGTATACATGAATATATAAAACAAAAGGCTAGAAAAACATAAAGCAAATATTCAATGACTTGGCAGAAGCCATCGCAACAAGAGAACACACAATTAAGGGTAAGACAAGACAACACTTGCTATCGGTTAATATTATTTGCAACTTAAAACATAGCAAAAAAAAAATCGTTTGATTTATGTGCGTGCTTTTATATGCAAATGAGATGTTTTGAAGATTCTGAGATTTTATAAATCAAGTTTCGGTATATGAACACATTATCTTTGCTTTTGAATACATTATTGTCTTGGCAGAAGCCAGAGCAGCAAGAGAATACACCATTAAGGATACGACTTCCAATATGTTCGTCACTATTCCTTCTCTGATTGACTTGTTAAATAAATCTCACAGAGGGACAGACATGTCTAAGGCTATTTCGCGCAGGACAGTTTTGTTTATTTCACCTGGACCATGTGCTTTCGCACTTGTTAGTGATATTAGAACTTCAAACAATTTAGAACGAGTTCTACCCAAATGCACTCAATCCGATTCGTGTCTTTTATATCAAGAATAACCTCACCATTTCTTTCGGGACTATGAAAAGAAATGGTAGATCATCTGACGGCACAGACTCGTTAATAAATATTGAAAAGGTGATCCCTTGGAAGAAACAAACACAAAGAAGAGAGAAAAGTAGCAGACTCGGTTATATTTAGTCTGTTCATGAGAGGTAATTATAAGATTCAACACCTCTTTTTCTGAAAATGTGAGTATATAAATATGGTTAATTTCGGATTTCTAGCCAGTGTAAAATGTATTAAACGTTATAGTGAACTAAAGTTAAATTATGTGATAACGTAATATTGTCAAACATAGATGATACAGAAGAATCATTAGACGAAGCTGACACGGTTGAAGTATTGGGAGAGTTTCCAGGACCAAGATTTGGATAAATGTCCCCAGAAATACACACACACACACACAGACATGTGAACACGATTAGTGCTGTTATATTATTTACAAGATGTATTGAAAATGTTGTGTTTATTAAATACTGAGTTCCAGACCTACGGTTATGCGTTTGCAGGGATAAACTATCGTGTTTGTTAGTTTTGATATTGAATACACGTTAAAACGTTTAATAACAACGGATAACGACATGGAATGGATCCCGTAAGTGCAGAGTTGAGAATGAGATGCACGGAAGCTGCAAACATGTAGTGACATCGGTAAGACGGCATAATGTCGCCAGAATATGTTCTAAAAAACATAAAGTAGTTGTCAGTAAAAAACAATAGAAACAACTCTGCCACCAAAACGCAGTCCAACCTATTAGTAATGTCAATCTAACGCATATCTTTTTCAGCTAGTAATAGAAAATACAATTTACTTACTAGTGGTATATTATCTCAGTATAGTACCAGTAGAACGTTGGCGCTGGATAGGCGCAGCAACCTAACGCAGCTATTTTCGCTTGGTTGTCGCATCAACCTAAACAGCTGTGTTAAAGCTAGTCATATAAACCAGAATGTATTAATTGGTGGTATCTGACCTCAGTATAGTACCAGTAGAACGTTGGCGCTTGGTTGTCGCATCAACCTAAAACAGATGTGCTAAAGCTAGTAATATAAACCAGAATGTATTAATTGGTGGTATCTTACCTCAGTATAGTACCAATAGAACGTTGGTGCTGGGAAGGCACAGTCAGTTTTACATTTAAATGTTACACTGTTAACTGACAGGTCTTGAGCCACAGATGGCACTTGCTCGTACACTATGGATTTGGGTATAGCTGAAAGACAATATTAAAGTATTTACATGTTAACTATAATATTGTACAGATGATGGTAGTGAATATTGAAATAATGATCATCAGATTGTATTTACGTACTCATATCCACATCTAACGTCTGATGTCTATTTGTTTTATATTTTGTATTAAAAAATGTTACGCCATATGTATTAGGTTCGTTCTTGTAACGTACAATACTAAGCAACGTAAGAACTGATTTATAGTTGGGGCGAATATTTACAGCCGCCACACAGCACTGTAAATGTCAATACATACTGAAAGGGTGCTCCCTTGGAAGCAACAAAGACAAACAATATAGACAAGTAGCAGACTCGACTTTACTGAGTCTATTCATGAGAGGTTATATAAACAGCAACACCTCTCACGGCCCAGGCGAAAGCGATATTCTAAGTTTTATTAGTAAATATTGGGTTTGACGATCTCAAAGTACCAGTAAGTAATAACACTACTGCTTTACAGTCGGGACGAGATTTTACAGACGCCGCACAGCTTTGAACGAACTCTAATATGATTTTCAATACATACTGAAAAGGGGATCCTTTGGAAGCAACAAACATATACAAGGGATAAAAGCGGCAGACTCGGTTTTATTGAGTCTGTTCATGAGAGGTAAAACAGGCAACAACACCACCCACGTCACCTAGTACAGGCGTAAGTGGTATTCTACTTTAAACGTGACTGCTATGTTGACGGGATTTACAAAATTCATAGAAATGTTGGTCATAAACACTTTCATACATTCTTTATTAAACTTGTCAAAACGTTTATCAAAATCGGCTTTTTTGCAAAGCACTGCGTGTTTAGTGGTTGACCCACATACAGTTCACCATTGTGCTTTCCTCTTTGGGCGATGACCGGACATATTGCGGAACCTATGTCTACCTTAATCCTCAAAGGACGGTAGCGTTTGTCTTAAATATTGTGTTGTCGTACCCTTAATGGTTCGTTATTTTGCTGCCCTGGCTTCTGGCAAGTCGATGAATATTTGCCATACTGTCAATCCGCTTGTTTGTGATGTCACATGATTCACTTCTTATTACTATTGTAATTGTTGCTTGTTCTAAACTGTGGTTTTGGTTGATTGTGTTCTGTGAACGCTACATTTTCTGTTTGAATTGTACACCTACTTTTGATGATGCCATAGGAGTCAAACATTCGAGTTATACTTTTATATACATGAACATACGAGATAGTGCTGAACTTTAAATATAATATCTAAACTAGAAAACATATAATAAACATTAAAACTTACTGATAACCGTCAGCAGTAAAGACTGATATTGGTCTGATGAATATCTGCACGTCCACCATTTACCATCCCTACTCTGACTCAGACCAGTGATATTTACATATATACCATTATTGTCAGAGGAGTATGTATAGCCCAGCAATGGGTCTATACAAGTATTGGCGATACAGTTCACCAGTGCACGTGTACCAAAAGGTATGACCTGTGTGTCAGTCTTGTACAAGGATATCGCGGTTTCTGACGTGAAACCAGAGATGCTGCATACCAGCTGTATGGCAGAACCCTTGGAAGGAACAACATTGTCCTTTATCTGCACCGAGTTGATTGTCACTGAAAGGTTACATAAAATTCATATGAGTTTAAATGTGTATATAGATTTAATGTTATTCCGTAAATCAAAGAATACAAACATCCGGATCATGTTATTGCTTCTATTTACTGATAACCGTACACGAACTGTGTCACCTTTACTATCGGTAAACGTCAACTGCAGTAACGTTTAAAAACAGTAGTCGCTGGTACTTTCATATCCGATTACTTCCCTTAGTCCTTATGTTTCCAATATCCCAAAGTAATTAGGTAAACGTTTTTGTTTTCCAGTTACATCCCTTTATCCATACATTCATACGTCTGTATGTAGTCCTATACAGTATATTATCCCTATTGTGTATATCTATTATATTTATAACCTGTTTAAATATCATATTGTAGTCTATGTATTTGAGATATGTATTAATATCTATCATTATTTTATTGCACGTTTATTTCACTAGTGCGTGTGTGTCAGGTATGTGTGAGCTGGTACCTCAAGTAAATTGCTTAAGCAGAAGGGTATTATTTCCCGCCATATAAGAGGAAACGTAAGTTCCTTTTAAAAGTCATTGGGCCATGGGAAGGAAATGCACCAGTTGCCAGTTTCATTTTTGAGAGAACAGACGTGTAATACTTTGTCTCAAGTTATTCATTCCTTAACTTGAATATATGCTTTTGCTTTACAGGTAAATGATCTAGTAGTTTTATTATGGTATTTCCTTTGTATTTCTGTAATGTATTTGTTCTAGGGTTAGCATATTAGGTGAGAAACATTTAGAATATGTACTCCTTTACCGCCATAGATTCAAAGTGTCAAGACTTTCCTATGTTTCATTGATCCAGAACTTGTAAACACTCTGCTGTTATTTATTTGTATTTACCATTACAATCATATAATAAATCATTCTAGGGGGTAAATTATAGTTTAAATTATGTAAAGGCCAGTTGCCATTTTCTTTCTTGAGAGAACAGACGTGTAATACTTTGTCTCAAATTATTCATTCTATTATTTTCAAAATTTGAATATATACTTCTGTTTTACAGAATAAACTTCTTCGTATCGTCGATACAGAGCTCTGGAAGCCTTCATTTGCAACCCCCACTAAACCCCGTGACACATATATTCGCATTCAGCGGTTTAACGCCTAATAAAACACGAATTCGTAGATGCGATTACCACCATAACACTTAATTGTTGAACTTTCTGCAAACAGACTACCTGAAAAGTATCCATACTTGAATGAGTCTTATCAGCAAAGATTACTACTAACGTCCTTTGTAATTGTTCCCTGTGTGCATTTGTGATCTAGGATATCAATTTAAACGTCATGGGTATAAATTTACTGTTATAACATGTACGTGTTTCTGCAAAGTGCCATTAAGACTGTTACACAATTCGATTTTGGGCGACAATATTTTGTGTGGTCATTATTTGGGTCACTTGATCTTTAACAAACTGAAACTAATACCAATAGATGCATTGCCTTAATTGCTAAAGTAGAACAGATGCCATGTTTCGCTTCTTTCAAATTATTAAAAATGAAGACAATGTCCAAAAACATATGCCCATCCAGTAGGATGCCCAACGCCTTTAATGCCATCCTCCCGCGCTCGCCTTTACAACCGCCCATTTGTCTTCACCACCCTGTCTGTTGTATGTTGTCTTTTTCATTGTACAAATAATTAAATATTGCTCCTTCTTTGCAGTACAGTGCGGACGTACGATTCCATTGCGTTTGGACGCTGTGGTTTCTATAGGACCCTAAATCTCTTTTTTTTATCCAAATATGATGTGTGCTTTGACACATTGCTTTCCACTAAACAAATAGCGGTTGACATAAGTCTGTACTGCTTGTGAGAAACATACGGATGTTCTTGACTCGTTTTCTAAAGAAACTTTAGTAGAAGTTACCGTTTTTAAGGAGATAACAGTGGCCATGATACATGAACTGCATAAATAAACCAAAGAATGAGTTTAAAATATACTGTCAAAAACACAACTATATTGCAATTATGTTGAAATAGAGAACTAAGGAATAATTAGCAGATTAGAGAAATGTTTGTACTATTTCATAATTTATGACAAATAGTTTTATAAATGTATTTAAGTTGAAATAAATCCATAAACCATAATGCTTACCTGCAAATAACTGACACACATAAAGTATCAGGACATACAATAGTTGTAAATGCAAGATTATCATCTCCTGAAAAAGCAAAACGTCAAACAAAAGTTATTTAGATATTCATGCATGCAAGCGTTCGACAGCATACAATATTACTTGTTAGTAGTCTTCATACAGGTAACATCGAAGCCTAATTATGTCTTTCGACTTGGTAATCGAACCAGAGATTTCTTAGCTATTCAAACAAATGTGATAACCACTACACTAGCACATTGTTGATATTACCATTGTTAACGCTAAACTATGCTATCACTCGCATACATAAACACATAGACTCCAGTAAAACGCGGTTATTCATATTTGTTTTTGTTTTTTGAGATAACATTATAGTTAAGTGGGACTAGAGGCGACTTTAAGGACTGATTGTTGTCAATCTAAATACAAATGAAAGCCAACATAGTGCGCACGTGCATTAAAAGTTGCCGCTTGTTAACTTATTATTTATATAAATGTTTGCTATGGAAAATTCGACGACGACTCAGCTCGCTTTTGATGTTAAAACATAAATAGTAATTCATATTGAGGTCATATTGCAAAAAATTCAATAAAAGTGTAATTCGATTACTGAAGAACAATTTATTATAATATTAAAGTGTTCCAGATCAAACAATTTAAATGAAATCGGACGGTTTATGGGCCTAGGCTAGTGCTTAAAATGCACCATGAACATGCATGTAGCAAAACGACCCACAACATTATGGCGGTTTTATTTATTTTTTGACATCTATCGTTCTTACTCCTGTCTCTATAAAACGAAACAAGGTATACAACTCTTACATCTGTCAAATAATAGCTGTTAAACCGATACTTGTTGGGGGTATGTTTCAATCTAACTAGCGTGTTGTGTTATTAATATCAATGGTAATGCAAATACAATATTATACTCTATAAATGTATAACCAACGTTATGGGATAGAGTACCTAAATAAGAATGAAACTATTACTTTTTTTTTCTGTAAAACCGTTAAACAGAAGAATGTTACCTGTCTAAAACCCCTCACATGTACTTTATGATACACACTCTAACTGCTGTATACATTCGCTTAGTTTATCGACTAACCTTTTCGAAACCTAACGTGAACCCGAATAAACTGGTCCAAATTACACTAGGTGAATCATTTAGGAAGGTTATACTCCGTGTTGTATGTAATCCGTTAACGCATGTAACATATACACACGGTACATCATATAGGAACGTTATACTCCGTGTTGTATGTAATCCGTTAACGCATGTAACACATATACACACGGTACATCATATAGGAACGTTATACTCCGTGTTGTATGTAATCCGTTAACGCATGTAACATATACACACGGTACATCATGTAGGAAAGTTATACTCCGTGTTGTATGTAATCCGTTAAAGCATGTAACATATACACACGGTACATCATATAGGAAAGTTATAATCCTTGTAGTATGTATTCCGTTAACGCATGTTACACATATATACACGGTACATCATTTAAGAAACACGGTACATCATTTAAGAAAAAAGGTACATCATTAAGAAACACGGTACATCATTTAAGAAAGTTATAATCCCTGTAAATTCTAGTATGTATTCCGTTACGCATGTAGCATATATACACGGTACACCGTTTACGAAAGCTATAATGCCTATATAATACACAGTGATTGTAGAGTTGAACATCTATATCCGATTGACATTTACACATAAATTTACTTCCTTTTTTGGCTCTAGATGCTTTTCTATAGCTGTACATATGTATACGTATTGTTCCCGTTCAACATATTTTAAACACACATCGATATGCATTTACTACTATTAATATGAAATACAATTAACTTCAAGTAGTATGTAACGTTAACAATGTTTCACCCAATTTGCATTCAATATTATGTTTGATTGTCGACCGATAGGCATGACTTGCTTGTCAATTTTGTGTTCTAAACAGAAGTATTTATCTGTGTAGACCATATAACCTCCAACGTTTTGGAGTTATCTGTATATATATGCGTGCTAAACAAGAACGGTTAAGGATAACATGTGCGCCTGAATAAAATGATTGATTGGTTGATTTTGTCAAAAACAATAACTGGAAGCATATAGGCATTTCAATTCAAACAAGATATTTATAAAAAGCAATAAACACGAACGTCAAATATACACACCGAATTAATGGGAATATAGCGATACAGCCAAACAAACTTTATTATTGGGAGTTCTGAAAAACTTGGAAAAGGGTGAAAGAATTCTCAAAATCGGATGATAAACAAAAAATAAATGATTGTTTGAAGGTTCTGTTGAAACGAATATGGAAGCCGCCATTTTTAGAACTATGACATCACAGTTCTAAATGACCTTAAATTTACTCATTTATAGGGGGAAAAACAAAGTAACTGTATGAAGAATATGTGTAACCATGATAACTAATGGCAATAATGCTTTATATGACCATTTAAGGAGTTTGTAGTGATTTGCTTTGCTTTAAATATACGTATCATTATTCCATATATGACGTCATAGTTCAAAATGGCAGCTCCTATATCCAGTTTAGAACAACGTTCAAATGGTCAAATCTGTTTTGTTTATCATCCGATTTTGATAATTCTTTCACCTTTTTCAAGTTTTTTCAGAACTCTCAATTAAAGAGCTGTTTGTCTATATCACTACATTCCCTTTACGTATTAAAACATACCAGCATCAATACAAACAACAGTATCCTACTGTTAACTATAATTTCTTTTAGTTGAAGTGTTACCATTTACTACAAACATTAACATTGGCTACAAACAACTGTATACACATGTTAACATCAATTTCTTTAAGATGAAGTGTTAACATCAAATAAAAACAACGGTGTCTTAACGTTAACTACACTTTCTTTTATACGAAGTGCTAACATCGACTACAAACAACGGTATCCTAATTTTAACTACACACAGTCATAAATTTCATAACTTATAATAAACAAGTGGAAATCGACTCAGGTCACCAGCTGGAGCCATAGTTTATGCCTTGGCGCCAGAACACTCCCCAAATGGTGGATCAGATGCGACGTTCAGTCAATATCCAACAGTAAATGGCTTCCCATATTCTTAATCTCTTTTGCACTAGAACCAGTAGGATGTTTTTCCAGGAACTGAACCTTTGGGACGCAGCTTTTCCTACTTACCAACGACGCTAAACCTATTTTGGATTGTGCAGTAAGTCTTCTACACAAAACATCTAACAGAACACGCTAGCGATGAAAGTCACGTTATTTACAAAATAAGTTAAAACATGACGAAAAGAAATTGTATCATTCATAGAACTCAGGCATCCAAAACCACGTATTCAAAACAAACAGCAAATACAAGGATTCACAGAAGCAAGCATGCGACACCACAAACATAAACGGGTTGTCAAAAGGGGTACCGCCTTGGAACGGTAAGTTGCAAAAACGTCGTTGGAGATTTAAACCAGGTTCTATAAGGACCATGCAGCTATATAAGATGGCTTTCTGTACTGCTGTCGCTGTCTGTCCTTGCATTATGCAGCCACGAACTACAACATCTCAAGATGCTTCGACGTGGAGGAACTACTCTGACATTGATCTAGTCAGGGTCAGTGAACATACCTGTGGCCCTATCATGTTGCAATGCATTGCATGTTTAGTGGTTGACCCAGTTAGATATTATGCTATCCTCTTTAATTGTATGATGACCCAGAAGATTATGGATTGAACGAGAGGGTAATGTGTGATGTTTGTCGTCAATCGCATCGTGTCGTGCATTTAATGGAGTATTCCCTTGTTACTTTGGCTTTCACAAGTCACTTAAGAGATAACCATGTTAATATTTGCAATCTGGGACAGTATGTGAGTGGTTTTACGGTCTGAAATATCGTCACAGATTGAAAATCTTAGCATGGTTATCTCGATTCTAATGCTTTTCTATGAAAACTCAAATTCACGGATGCCAGCATTTTGTTGACGTCATCCAATGACGTCGTTTGTATCAACGTTATGTGACGTCACATATTTTTCAGAAGGTGAATCGGGGATTTTACGGTGGCAAATATGGGACTTTAGCCAATGGAGTAAAGTGTTACGTAATATTTGCATTAGATTGAGTATTTGCTGTGTGGATTTCTAGGCGTTACTATTTTATAATCATATATACATGATTATATTTGTGTTGCCTATTAATGATGCCTAGTTTGTTAGATGATATAGCTTGGTGGGGATTTCTTTATTTACACTGTCCTGTTTATTTTGGTTTACACTAAGATAAGAGTAAACCCTAGAACCTCGTTTAAGCCGCACCCCAACCACACCCCACCCCAACCTCGGCCGTTTTGCCACTAAACGCCAATGCGGTACCCATAATGTCAACCCTTTTATATGTGGTCACATATTTTGCTTCTAGTTTTGCATATCTTTATTGACAATATGTATGGTTTGTGTTTAAACTCCATGCATAAGAGACGCATGTATGTATGGTTTGTGTATAACCTCCATGCATAAGAGATGCATATTTTTATTGACAGTATGTATGGTTTGTTTATAACCTCCCTGAATAAGAGGTGCATATCGTTATTGACAGTATGTATGGTTTGTGTATAATTTCCCTGCATAAGAGATGCAGATCTTTATCGACACATGGCCACGCATAAGCTCACACGGCGTTGAACGTGCACACGAGCACGCACTCACGCACGCACACGCACACACCCATGTAGATGTACTAGAGATGTACGTCCTACATGTATACGTGTGTATTTGTTGAAACCTCGAATTATAATGTCGTTTAAACATTTCCTTTCTAGTTTCCGTATCAATTGAGATGGAGGAAGGTGATAAACTTAATAGTAGTTATGAATGCGTTGCAATATTACGCATGCTGTTGTATTCTATCAATAGAGGATCTTACATCAGTGCCTGTTTAATACTAATTTCAAGAAACAGTCGCTATTAAAGGAACTACGTTTTTTGGCCCGTAGCAATATTAAAGCGTGTTTTACTAACGGCAGCTTAGACAATTACGCTATGTGGACTTGCCAAGAAGTTTGTGAAGCACTCGTTTTCCTATTAGCTACTATTTTCTTCAGGTGCGGAACTACCGTTTATAGACAAATTCTTGGTATCCCTATGGTTATGAACTGTGCACCTCTTGTCGCAGATTTGTTCTTGCGATGCTATGAAAGAGATTTTTAGTCTTTAATCTGATACTTAGGCAGATGTAATTGAAGCCTTTAATGACACATCATAACAACCTCGAAGATTTCCGTAATCTGGCATGTTGAGCGGTAACGAAAATGAAACAAACAAACTTAAATTCATTATAATAATAATAACAAAGCATCCGTTTTAAACTGCAGTAAACAAATATGCATTCATTTGAAATCTGTGTAAAATATATATTATTTATTTTTACTTAATCATACCTATAGCCTGACACCAGCACCAGCCTACACCAAACCCAGACATGTACACGTAATTTCCCACGGAACTCAGACATTCATCAATTGTTTCGTCATCAGAACGTTTCAATAATTTATTCATGAAACTTTCTAAGGCTTTATCAAATGAAGATAAATACACCATGGTTAGTGAAAATAGTTCTAATCGAATCTAAATTAACAACTGTAGCCACGACATCGACATAGTATATATTTCTTTCCAAATCACAAATGCTGCTACATTCAGAGTCCTCGACGATAGCGTTTACGTCATCATCCCAATCGCTGACAAATGCGTCATCGTCCTCATCGATTAGACACTCAAATAGATCCATTCCTTTCAAAATAGCTGTATCATCTAGAACAGAACTTAAAGATACCTCAATACTCGCAGTTAACATGGCATGTATTGCTTTCAATAATACACGTGGAAAAAAAGTTTTACTAAGATATGGATTCCATTTTTGGAAAGCAAACGTCCATTGTGTATAACACATTTTTTTATACATCTTTTAATTCGATGCAGTTTCCGTTTATATACCGTTTGGTTGTTGATTTACTTATATTTGGAGGTTTATGTAGACCTTATTGGAGTCCTGTATTTCCGCTTCAATTTCTGGAAGTAAATAAGAAATCGAGATCAAGTTATTCTATGTATCGTAACATCGAACAGATAATGACAATCAGAGAGAATGTTGTCCGTATATTACTCAATAAGGAGCATTTTCACAGGCACACAGAAAGGTTAAGACAGAGTTACATACTTGAAACGGTCAGTAGGCAACATGGCCGGTCAGTAGGCAATACTACAATATCGTCTGCTTAAAGACATTTTCTATAGTTTTTTCTGCAAAACATATGTTCTTTAAACTTTTTGTACAGACAGTAAGTCTGTTATATATATAGACAGAAAATGCAAAAATAATGGTAGGTCACCATAACCATGATAACTGTTAAAATTTAAAAAAAAATTGTAATGCCACCGTCATGTCAATCTGTCCAAAAAGTTGAACAAGTCCATGAAATAGCTAAATAAGACATTTTTGAAGTCTTATCATTTATTCATTGGTCACAATTCTGCTAAAATTGTATTAAAGTAAAGGAACATTTAATTATAAGAACATTTAAAGCTCAACTTTATGTAAAATCTATCTTTTTTACAAAATCTGTTGAGACCATTACTCACAATTCATGCACAAATTAGCCCATAATGATACAATTTCTTTTTTTTGTATGTTCCCAAAAATAGAATGTGTTTAAACTTTCTAAGAACATAGTTTAACATATATACAAAACAAATGTGCAATAACAAAGTTAGGTCCCCGTGCTTGTTTAGAATTTGTTTTTTGAAACCCTACCCCTATGCTAAAAGGCCAAGTTTTGTATGAAATTATATAGAAATGGTATATTTTCCTTTGTTGTTATGTTCCTAATAACAGAATTTATTCAAACTTCCCAGGCACTTATTTGAACATATATTTAGACAATATATGCAATTAAAATTATAGGTCACCATGCATATTGAGATTTAATATTGGTTTTTAGAACACTATGCTTAACTTTTTTAATTTTGTTTGAATTTTTACATCTATTTGTCTAATAATATCCATTTATAGAAATAAAGACAATAAATACAACTAGACATCAAGAGCAACGTTCCTGTAAATTTTTAGGAAAATCCATCCAATAATTTTAGAAGAGATGTCGCCCAAAATTCTGCGCATAAAAAACTACAGAAAATGCCTATAAATCCTGTCTTCAGCGCCCCAATTCACAAGACAGTGTTAATACAAGAATAATGGTGCTATGTGTTAACAACTAATGTTTGAAATGTTTAGTTCAGTGCGCACAAATGTTTGAGGTGGTATTTAATTTGTTAAATAATTACTCGCCCCCAACCCCACCCTCCAAAAAAAACAACAACCTTCATTAGGTAAGTATACATTTTAAATCTAAATATGTATAATTATACTTTTTGAAATTTACCTTGGTCACAGTTTTCGATGTTTGAATATGCGTGTTCGTTTAAATTCGTAGAAGTTGTTGATTCATAAGAAGCTTGTGTATCTCTGAAGTAATACCAGTACAGTGAATCTACAGTAGACATACAACTACGACTACTTTTGCTTTCAAAATTCAATAAAAAACAGGCAAATTATAAAGTGTTGTTTAAACGTAAAACACAATATGTTTTTAAATTTGTAATTTAACTGAATATTATATTAAATGCCCTTCCTACTCAAAAAAGAAAGGAAATAAGAACAAATAAAGAGACAGAGAGTGACAGAGAGAGAGAGAGAGAGAGAGGGGGCGAGGTGTAGGCAGGCAGGCAGGCAGGCAGACATACATATATAGATACGAGAAGCCTTCAGATTGTAATGCAACTGAATTTATACAAACATAATAACAACAATTCTGATCAATCATTTTTTAAATTTCTTTCCCTCAAACTAATCCCATGAACAGATATACACGTTTTTAAATGACAAATCCAATCCTGGAACGCTTTCTCATACTCTTTTCTGTGTATACTGGCAAGGCACTGGCAAATTGCTGCCCCGAAATGTTTCCTTGCTCTATATATTTCCCCAGATAAATGTTTTTTAAGTCGGGGAAACAAGAAAAAGTCACGAGGGATAAGGTCTGGAGAGTAATAGGAATGTGGTAGAACCGTAACCGTTTTATTGTCCAGGAAAGTGTTGACAATATGCGCCTTGTGTGCTGGAGCATTGTCGTGCAGTAGTTTGATATGCTGCAAGCCTGTTGCCGGGCGGCGTTTTAAGAAGAACGTTCTAACTTTTGTAACACCGTTCTCTTGTAGAAATGTGCAGTGACACATTTTCCTTTCGGAACAGGAATTTGTATGGCTCTACCTTGAGTAGTAATGAATATAGCATACATTATCTTCTTCACACTGACGGTGCGTTTGACAATTTATCGTAGCGCATATTTTATTAGAAAGTTTACGTTGCGGCTCAAAACATGACCCCATGTCTAAACACCTGTCACTATGTTCGCAAATCGCCGTTTATCGTATGTTAGGAACATTTTTAACATTGTTTTAGCCATTGAAACACGTGTTTGCTTTTGCTTGACAGCTAGCAAATGTGGAATACATCTGGCATAATCTTTTGTATTTTCAAATGGTTTCTCAGAATGTTGTGCACAGTTCCAGATAAGATCCCAACAAGCCTAGGTATTTGTCGCGTAGTGTATCTGACGTCACCTTTCACGATGTCTTTCAATTTTTGTATGATATTTGCCACTGTAACTCTCCGAGGTTTTCCAGATTTAGAGGCATCGTCAATTGACTGTATTCCACTTTTAAATTTAGCAATCCACCTTGTAATAGTTGCATAGGAAACTTGATTATCTCCATAAACAGTTCACAATAAATGTGTATTTTGCAGTAACATTTAACTGATAGCGAGTCTTAATATAACCCCGTATTTCTTCCGTATTTGTAGCTCTTTTTCTTACCATTTTTACACTAGTGTATAGGTTAAAAAATACATGCAGCTATAAAACTGGTATCGTTGGGAAGGTAAAACTTGGAATTACCCGTGCGTAAATGTTCATGTAAAACCCGTGGACATGCACACAGCTAAAGGACAAGTTGCATTACAATCTGAAACCTGCCCCAGTGTCATTTTCTGATTTTTATATGGCAGTTGGGGCTTTAACCATTCGACCACGAAATAAATTAAACAAAACAGGTAGAATTATAAAGTATCGTTTTAACTTAAAAGACAATCTGCTTTCAAATTGGTAATTTAATTTAATTTAATATTATCTGAAAAAGAATGTAAGAAAGAAAGAAAGAAAGAAAGAAAGAAAAGAAAGAAAAAATAGAAGGATAGAAAGAACAGACAGACATACAGCAGACGGACGGACGGACGGACATACAGACAGACAGACAACAGACAAAGAATGCTCGATATCTGCTAAATAGAAGGACAAAAGGAATATACACATTACCTTTAACCTTATTACTATATCTTTGGTCGAGTCTAACATAATGCCGATTTATTATAGATCTGATAAAATGCTGTACCTTTTGGTCAATTCGAACAGAGTTCCGTTTTCATATGCATCTAAAAAGAAAGTTTAAATTACAGTCAACATATGTGCAAATAGGCCACTGGTGGGTTTATACCAGCTTCTATGGTGCACACAGTCTCACTCTTACCATGGTGTCATCCCAATAAAACGGAACAGTGCAAATAAAGAAACCACCGTCACTCTATATTCTCTAATGAACTAGGCACCATTGAAGGCAAACGCTATTTACCTTTATATATACCCCTCTCTCTCTCTCTCTCTTTTTATTAAATAATTACCAAACAAATGTATATACTTGGTTGATATGGTATCAATAAAACCGCCCCGTTTGTCTGGCAACGTAGACTTTCAAATTCGCCATACGGTGTGGGTGAGAAAAATACATACATCTACAAAATACCTTTCAAAAAGCACTGGATCATAGGGGATGCGAAATTGTTGGAATAGGTTAATAGATGGGGAAAAACATTTATACAAAGCTACAGTTTATAAAAAAAACAAGCGCTTTCGGCTTACGGTGGCGTTTGATGTTTGTCCATGTTCGTTCTTGTCGTGCCCTTAATGGTGTATTCTCTTACTGCTCTGGCTTCTGCCAAGTCAATGAGTACCTTCATTTTGGCTTTCTAGGCTAATGTTTTTTTTGTATTATATTTACACGAGCATATATGTGTTTTACTTATATTGCCTATTGATGCTGCCTTGTTGGTTAGAGATTAGATCATGGCGGGGATTTCTTTATTTACACTGTCCTATTTTAATGGGATGACAGGGTAAGTGTGAGGTTTGGTGCACCCTAGAACCGGTTTAAACACCCCAGTGGCCTACTTTGCCACTGACCATTCCAAGGCGGTAGCCCTATTGTCAACCCTTTTGTGTTTGTGATGTCGTTTACTTTTATTATTACTTTTGCCTTCTTGTTTGTCTGTTTCCATGTTTGTTTCTGTGTTTTGTGGTTGACTGTCCTCTTTGAATGCTACTTTCCCTATCCAATCTTTTTATATTTCTTTTTACGCCTTCATCTGGGGTACATAAACATGAAAAGAACACATACGAAACAAATAAACACTAAAATACACGGCAATTTAAATAAAACTCTTTAAAAAACAACTTATCGTTTGGCAGTGTTGCAAGTGTTGTTATTATCTTGTTGTGTATCCCTGATGAAATCGTAAGCCGACAGCGCTTGAGTTTTTTATAAACTGTAGCACTGCATAAATGTTTTTTCCCCAACTATAAATATATATATATATAGAGAGAGAGAGAGAGAGAGCGCGTTTATTCGATATATATAGAGAGAGCGCGCGTTTATTCGGTTTACCTTGGTCGGATGTTTTGAAGTCTGAATATACGTGATCGATTATATTCTTAGAAGTTGTTGATTCATATGAAGCCTCTGTGTCTCTGAAATAATACCAAAACTGCGAATCTCCACAGTGAAAGTGGTGATATAATTAGTAAAATCTACGACAATAGAGATGATTTTAATATTGATATTGTTAATTATTGTCGGACCCTTCAGGCTATATTTATCCCGGCAGACAGACTGTTTTCTCATTTATGTAAAAAGGTACTGTACCCTTTTGTCGATTCCAACACAATTTCGTCTTCATATTCATCTGAAAAAAGACTATACCTGTTGGTCAATGCCCACACAGTGCCGTTTTCATCTTCATCTAAAAAGAAATTATTTGAATTGAATTGGATTTTATAGTCTCACCAACCGCGATATGTGCATGTGTGCTAGTCATAAAGACTTGTTTTAAATGCTGTCCATACCCCCACCCAGTTATATATATATCCACGTAAGTATCTGGTTAAGCCATACGTGATAACATTTCATACACAATGTCAACATTGACTTAGGGTTGTATACACGCAAGTCAATCAGGAAATGTAGCATTCACAGATGAAGTCAACCCAAAAACAGGAATTCAAAACAATCAACAAGGAAAAAAGATAGGCAAATTAGGCGATCCACAAACAAACCTCTTTGGGTTTAAACCATGCTATAGGGTGCACCAACAGTAGGTATAAAAGCCGAAAAGGGAATGTAGCATTCACAGTACACATTCAATCGAACACACGCATTTAAAAAACAACACAGTTACTATGTTAATAAAAAGCAAGACATGTAACATCATAAAACAAACGCGATCTAGTGAAATAGAGTTAGACCCATGATCGAAAAGTCTTGGGTTCGATCCCCGCCATTGCCATATGCGTTGTGTCCTTGAACAAGACACTTTATCTGCATTTGCTTAGTACTGGTTCTACACAGGAAGACATCGAGAGTGATTCAAATAAGATCATAGAGCTTTCGTTACAATCGATGTAAAATAAATAAGTTTATTCTAAACAACACAAACGGGTTGACAATATGGCTACCGCCTTGGAACGGTCAATGGCAAAACTTTCCGCTGAGGGTATACATTTCTTTCTTGTTTATGTTTGTTGCGTCCAAGGAATCAGTATGTATTGACATTCACACTAGCGTTTGTACAGTGCCGTGTGGAGGCTGTAAAAAGTCGCACCGACTTCAAATCAGTTGTGTTATTACTTATTGGTCCTTTGAGATCATCAAACCCAATCTGTGTGGCTTTAAAGAATACCCCTTAGGCCGGTGTTAGGGAGCGTGAGAGCTGTTTCACCTTATATTACCTCTCGTGAACCGACTCAAGAAAATCGAGTCTACTTTTCTCTCTTGTTTGTGTTTGTTTCTTCAAATGGACCTCTATTCATTATTTAAACCATGTTCTAGGGTTTACATAACCTCACTCTTAACCTATTGTCATTCTAATAAAATGGGACAGTGCAAATAAAGAAATCCCCGCAAGGCTATATTTTCGAACAAACAAGGCAGCATCAATAGGCAATACAAGTATAACATATAGATGATCATGTATATATGGATATATAACACAAATGCACAGAAAACAACTAAACAATTACGCAGCGACTTCATACTTACCAGATTGTCTTTCCAATTAAACGGGACTGTGCATAGAATCGTGTTCCGAATTCTGTACATAAGGCACTCAGACAGATATATCCTCTTATAAATGCTTTACGGACAAACAGAATATCGAACCTCCAAGGGTTTCAAAACATCTCCTCATCGGAATTATGAATGTAAATATCATGGTAATACACTATAAGGGCCATGGACCCTATCCATATAGATATTGCTCCTATGACATTATACACATGGGACGTAATAAACATGTATAAACACTAAACATTACCTATGGCGACCACATCATTGATATATGCATGCTCATCGTTACTTCCATCGGCTAAGTTGCCATCTTGTGTTTTATCGCATAGACGTCCAGCTGAAACAATGCAACAAAATCTTAGAATCGGTTTGACAAGAGAGGAATGCAAATATTGGCAATCATAATTGTACATGGTTAATACATAATTATATATAATTTACATAATATTAACCTACTACGTTTATGCCTTCTCCAAAGTAAAATACCAAAGACCAATTATTGGTCCTGATTGAATTTGTGATCCGTCTTGGATTGATGGAATTACCGACGCTGAAATGTAGATAACAGTTTATAGCTGCAATTTTGCAAAGTTGCCTAATAATAGATATGTATTTAATCATAAAAATATTCCAACAGCTATCTTATCTAAGTTATGTTGTTGAAATATGCGTTATACGGATTGCGAGCATGTTAAATATCGTTCTTGCTTGCCAAGGTATCAAAGCAGCACCCTTAAACAACAAAAGGGACAGTGGTTAACTACGTCCTCGACTTTAGACAAACGTACACAATAAGGTTCTTAATACACATTATAATCGTATCGTGCAATAATTAACACTCCGACAGACAAGTGTTTAAACAGTGTTTTTGTAACTAAGATTTTGTATCATTATATATGTAGAATATATGTAGAAGTTTAAGACAGCAAACCATCGTATCGCCGTAACATTATTTAGATTGCTCAGTTAATGTAATGTTTAATGAGTGTTTATTACAAAATAACTTGTTGTATGGCTTATATATATATGGGGTGTGTATCTCCCAGCTCATTCGATTTGCTAGAGCGTGTAAAGATGTTATAGACTTCAATGATCGAAATCAAGTTATTTCAAGTAAACTTCATCAGCAGGGTTTTCGTTATCACAAACTACGTAGATCTTTCTCTAAATTCCTGACCGCTTTACAAATTTAATCAGGAAGTTCGTCAGAAAAGATATAACCCTTTGGTTTTACAGCGCACTGAATGTTTAGTGATTGACCCCTCTACAGTCAGTCATTACGCTTCACTTTTCACTTGTGCGATGACTGGACTACCTCTGGGACTCTATGATTGTACCTACTGAAACCCCAACTAAGGGAGGTGGGTGCATGAGCCTTCGTCCCTCGGGTTTTCTGGTCATACCCTAGATTGGTTTTCTCTTTAGCTGCAACTACTATGGTTGTTCAGTACGATTCTGGATACATCCTGAGATGTTTATTATTTTGTATGTGTATCTTTAGTTAGTTTCTCTGGATGTGGACTTTATTGTTAGAGAATTCCTTTTGATGGTATGTAGTTTTGTTTACACTATATTGTCTATTTGGGCGCTGAAGACAGGATGATAGCGAGGATTGTGCGCATATAAAATCGATTCAAGCTAACCAGTAGGCCTTATTGCCTACTGACCGTTCCAAGTCGGTAACCCTGTCTTCACCACCCTTTCTGTTTTTTTTTTTATCTTTCATTGTAGTTTCAAGTCCTTATTTGGTTTAAACACTATTTTATTCACAATTATACAGTTCGTGTTATATTAACATACAATTATGTAATAGTTAACAGTGAATTAGGATCCAGAAGAAAGCAAAACGCTTGTATATATCTGTCTCCTTGATCATGGCACAATAAGTTACATTATTCGTGATAGCATAGTACATGAAATCAAATGGCTAGTTAAGTGTTTAATATATAATTACAAGAAATATAGAAATGTAAGGAGAGAGAGAGAGAGAGAGAGTGTGTGCGACGTTCCTCAGCAAACATATAGGCCCTTATCCCCATACTAATGTATTGTTATGGTTGCAGATTCAGCTTGTAGGGAGCATGATAGCGATTTTTCAGATTGGCAAACTGTTTAGCAAATTTAATTTTCTCTAATTCCTAAAGTTAAGTGCATGCAATTTACAGGAACCGTTTCGTATTGAGAATGTATTTTTGGACTATTTTGAAAACTTGTGTGTTTACGTCTAGAGAAAGTGTTTCATCACCAAAAAGTAGGGTGTCTAGTGTTATTTCGTCGATCAAGTGTAGTAACTCATTATTCATTACTATTCTCTGGGGAGTATATAGTGGACAGTGCAATAGGAAATGATTCGTGTCTTCTAAGGATCTACATACACATAGTGGACTTTCTACAATGTTTTTTGAAAATAAATGCTGATTTAAGCTGCTGCAGTGAGTGCGTAGGCGTGTGTGGAGAATGTGGGCCTTCCAATTACCAGTAAAGTAATACTGTGGAACAGTAGTCCTATTACTATCCAGTCTAGATTTGAAAACACTAATAGACTCGGAATTTCTCGCCGATGGTGGAAGTTCATTCCATTCACGGATTGTAGATGGGAGGAAAGAATTGGCATAAAGCTGTGAATTACAGTGGATTATTCTTGCGTTTCCAGCGTTTCTTAAATTGTAGTTAACGAGGTTTCCAACGTTGTCTGGGACAAGGGATGACAAAAAGGCAGGAGTTAAGTTTGCGTTCATTTTATAATATAATATAAGCCTATGCTTTCGTCTTCTAGCTTTCAAAGATTCCCATCACGTTTCGCGGTTAAGGGCTACTAGGGATACAAGTTTGGTTGCTCCTGTCACAATTCTGGCAGCCTCATATTGAATTTTTTCTAATTCATACTCTTGCGCTTTAGTACAGTTGTCCCATACAACATCGGCATATCCAAGAGTCGGACGAATAAATGTAAAGTATATTTTTTCCAGAGATTTTCTGTCTAACTTAAATTTTAATGTTCTCATTACATTTACGCGTTGCCATGCCTTTTTTTAATAGCATCTATGTGGTGGTTCCATGTACCATTACTTGAAAATGTGAGACCTAAATGTTTATGCATTTCGACTTCTGCAATAATAACAGCGTTCATCATTAGAGGAGGATGCAATGGTTTGTTTATTTTCCTGGAGATTAGGAGTGTTTCTGTTTTGTTGGGATTAAAATCTACCAACCATTTGTCCGCCCAATCATGTATTGTTAGCAGGTCATTATTTATTATGGTTGCAGCGATATTTGGGAGAGTCAACTACAACGTAAAGACTTGTATCATCGGCAAATAATTTAATAGTTGAGTTAATATTATCAACAATGTCATTAATGTAAACAAGAAATAACAATGGTCCCAATATAGATCCCTGAGTCACTCCAGCATTTATGTTTACTTTATCGGATATTTCACCAGGTAGTATAACGCTTTGTTTGCGATTTTGAAGGTAGTCCGAAAACCACAGTAGAAGAGATCCCGTTATACCAACTGTCTGTAATTTAAAAATCAATCCTTTATGCCAAACTCTATCAAAAGCTTTAGAAATATCACAAAAGACTGCTCGAATCTCTTTGCCATCATCAAGAGCTTTGCAGAACGTATTATATATATCAACTAATTGATTAACTGTAGAGTCTTTAGGAACGAAACCCGATTGGAGAGCAGTTATGACATGATTTGAGAGAAAAAAATTAAAAACATGTTTGTGGATAATCTTTTCCATAACTTTGTCTAGTGTACTGAGGAGTGAAATAGGTCGATAGTTGGCTAATTCTGAAGGGTCATTTTTCTTAAGAACCGCACATACATAGGCTAACTTCCACTGAGAAGGAATTTTGCTAATAGTCAAATACCTATTAAAAAGAGTTGATAATGGCGAAGCTAATTCGGAAGCTAGTTCTTTAAGTACTCTGTTGTTAATAGTATCTGGCCCTACTGCCTTGCCTAGCTTTAAGGTTTGCAAAATAGATTTGACTTCAATCGGTGTTATGTTAATCCTGCTTAGCGTTGGCCTTCTAGGATCAAAATCGAAAACTGTAAGTGTATTGTTAGTGTCATTCAAATTGGATTGCGTTTTGAAAAAAATATTTGATAAATTCGCCTTGTCTTTGTTGTCTGTGTATGTATTTCCATTATAATTTAACGGGGGAATAGATGACGAACGATTGTTTGGACTTATAAAATATTTCAATGTTTTCCACCAATCAGAAGGAGAAAGTATGTTTGAATGTAATGTGTCAGCTAGTTTTACAAAGTGATTTTCTCTTGCATTTCGTATCATAGTTGTAACTTCGTTTCTAAATCGTCTGTATTCTTCCCAGTGTACCCCGTTATTCGTTCGTTTGGCTTTGTCATATAGTTTCTTCCGTTTTCTCATTGCTTTTCGAATATCATTATGTAACCACTGTGGATCTGAAGGTCTAACAGTGATCATTTTTTTCGGAATTGTTCCATCAGCTAGATTAAGTATTTTATTAGATATATTGTCTGCGTATATGTCAATGTCGGTATGAAAACAAGAGTCCCAGTTAACGTCTGCTGCATTTCGTCTAAGAGATTCGTAGTCGCCTCTGTCATATTGCCATATTGTACGTTTGTATGCATTATATTTCGGTTTAGAGTATTTATAACAACAGAAAATAGGGCAATGATATCTTACGTTTTGATTTAAAAAAGGTTCTCCGACGCCACATACAGTAACGGTTCCTGGGTTTGAGAGTAGAAGTCGATTATTGAGTTGGAATGTTCAGTAAAATGTGTTGGTTCTCTTATAGGTTGAGTAAGGTTATATTGATTTAATATGTCTGTTATTTTATTTGCGGATTGCGGTTTATTCATATCAAGATTAAAATCACCTTCTATGATTATGTCAGATATGTTTGTTTCGATGGCTAATCCTATAGATTGTTCAATACATGAAAGTATGTGAGCATTTGAATTTGGAGGTCTATAGAATGTTCCAAATAGTATTTTCTTATTATGTGAACGTATTTCCAACCATATGCACTCAATATTGGGTAGTTCAAGATCATTACGTCTAGTGGCATTTAAATTATTATTTACGTAAACAATAATTCCACCATGATTTTCGGATGGTCTATTTCACCGAAATGGGGTACTACAATTCGTAAATAAAATATCATCGGTTGATGAAGTAGCACTTAACCATGTTTCGGTAAATGCAAGTATATCAAAATGACTCAACTCAGCATACAGAATATCTCTTTTATGCAGAAAACTTTGAACATTATAGTGAACTATCGATAAGTATTGTCTGAATTCATCACTATTGGTAATATATGTATCGGGTCCTGGATTAAGCTCAATATCGCCAGATTTGAGTAGTATAAATGCCATCCAAGTAACCATTTCGAAAATGTTTAGGCATCTGGAACCCTTAACTCTTGATTGTACAGGGGTAAATAAACCGATTCTCACCCTATATAGGGCAGTTTCAATATACATTTAAGTTATTCTACCGTCAGGAAGAGTATAGGGTGAGATGCAGCTTGGAAGCACACACGTTGGAACGTAGAACAGTACTAATGAAAGGAAATATAGAACTTAAGAAGTAGTCAGCTTGACTAAGAGTCTATATGGAATAGGAATATGAAGAAGAAAATACAAAATCATTACAAAATATGTAAATAGAAGTTCAAGGATGCATATTACGTTAGTCAACCTTAGATATTCGTATCATTTCCACATGAGTAAACAAAAACTAGTGACACTCATAGATTGGTCCTGTCACTAGAAAGTGAAGCGTCCTTAGACATTTATACTATACTGCAAGATATAAGTTAATAGGATGTAAATACAACATATTAATAACGACACAAAACGAACATTACATATTTAAATGATGCATAAACAGTCAACAATCAGTTTCAGAATTAGTTCAGAACTGACTTGATACAAAATAATAGCATCATAATCGTAAGATACGAAGTCGAATGGAATTTACAGTAAGGCTACTTATTAAATCGGTATCAATGCGTTAATCCCGTTAGTTATATTTATTACAACTGAAACTACCGAGTTTTCTTTGGTTTTTTTATAATACACAAGACTGACACCGGGCCGCATGGCTCAGTTTGAACAACGTACAAGCTTTTTCAATCCAAACCATGGGTCCCCGCAGGAGTCTGTGTTAAATCATATCATAAAGTAAAACGAGAAAACGTAATACAACAACATCACGCACACACTATGTCGACTCGCACAATATACGTAATTATTACCTTGCATCAATAATGCATATTAATTTAATATATTACACAAGCTGACAACGGGCTCCGTGGCTCAGTTAGAACAACATACAAGCTTTTACAACTCAAACCACGGGTCGCCGCAGGAGTCTGTGTTAAATCATATCATAAAATAAAACGAGAAATCGTAATACAAAAATATCACGCACACACTATGTCGACTCGCACACCATAATTATTGTATCAAATTAATAATCCACATCAATTTAATATATTACACAAGACTGACAACGGGCTCCATGGCTCAGTCAGAACAACATACAAGCTTTCTCAAGCCAAACCGTGGAGTCCCCGCAGGAGTCTGTGAGAGACCGCAATACAAAACATCACACACACACGCTATGTCGACTCGCACAACCAACAATCAAGCACCCATTAGTACATAGGATATATCATTCCTGCAACGAAATGATAAGCAAGTAAATAATTATTCAATTAACACTTATAAATTTGATGAGAAACAGTAGTAAAACAATAGTTTATATCGTAATTACTAGTGTGTACTGGGAATAATGCACACTAATTTAATATATTATACAAGACTGACAACGGGCCCCATTGTTTAGTTTGAACAACATACAAGCTTTTTCAACCCAAACCATGGAGTCCCCGCAGGAGTCAGTGTTAAATCCGTGAATTAATACAAGATTATTAGTTCACTGGTTAAATCATATCATGAAATAAAACAAGAACATGTAATACAAAAACATCACGCACATAACGCACACACTACAGGTATGAGTGAATACTTTAAACAGTAGCAACACATACTATTATAAGTGCACACGCTTCACTGAGATCAATGCAATCATCGATGCGTGCAAAACACATTGATCAGTGATCATACAATCCATTTACAGTATACGAGAATTCAATTGTAAAGCCGAGTATGTTTTATATAATGATTGTGTATCGATACAATGCATGTTTGCTTACTTGTAATAAAGAGCGATCAGTCGCCAGTCATCTAACGGTAACCTACAAACATAGCCTCCGATTATTATAAGGTAGTCGTCGAGCATCTCATTGTTGAAAATAAAGATAAACAATACACACTTTAAAGGCACACTTACTCATCAGCACAAAGCAAGAGTGGTCCTTTCTACCCATATGCTATATTTCAGTATATAATAAAATATGTTTTAGTTGGTTGTATGTCACGTACAGAAATTGATTCTTACTGATCAAAATTGATAGAGGTGACGGAGATGGGCTCAAGCGACCGGGACAGTCCCTACCCACAAGAACCCGCCTCCGCAACCGTGGTCAACTTAATAGGTTGTATACTGTTAAATATTGGCCCTACTTTGTTTGATACGTTAATATTCATTAATACACACAAACATGCACACATAAAAACATACATTCATTCATACAAATCATAATTATGATTTTATTTACATTTTTAAGACCATCCAAGAAAAACAAGTAGGTCCCATAATGGTGTGCTTAACTAACTAAGACTAATCCAGAGAACGTCTGACGATATCCTATACTCTATGTAAAATATTTGGTGTAGACCGCCGTTAAATCCTGGTTTCCGCTGAATTGTTATTGTAGACGCTGTGGCTGTCTCCTGTAAAGGCAGCAGATCAGTCGGTGTATCTGGCCTCCCTGAAACGTTTCACGGATGTATAACGTATCCTATATTAATTTAGGTTAGACTGAGGAGAGATCGCCCAGGCTATGGTATATATTATGAGTTAGGATAGCCATAGTCCCTGTACTGGTTTCAAACATAGGTTTTGGCAATTGATAATACATTGACTTTCTGTAAAGTCCAGCAAAGAAATTCGATAAAACGATATAGAAAACAAACGACACGTTCATTATCTACATATCATTTTAATAAAACAATAAATAGAAGTTTTAGACCGGAAATAACCATTGTGTTTTTTTGACCATCAGTATAAAAGAGTGAACATTGACATTGATGCTTAAGACCTGAGAATTACAGCGACCTATAATCATAGAAATATTAATCTCAATTAAACATCTTTCAATTATCATCGAACATCCACCTCTGCGTCAACAATATACCATACACGAATTAAAAGCAAACGATTATTAACATACATCAAACGGAACAGACATTATTTTGTTCGTGTTAAATAAAACGTCCCATTCTTCAACTCAATTTTCAAGGGACTGGAGGCGATCTGGAAGCAATTTGGATGTCAACTACGAATCAGTAGTGTTATGTTTTACTGATCCTTTGGGATGAACGAGCCCAATATTGCCCAGTATTGCTGGCTTTGAAGTAGAATACCGCTTAAGCCGGTGCTAGTGGGTGAGAGGTGTTGCTTCTGCATTCACCTTCGTGAATAGACTCAATAAAACCGAGTCTGTTACTTTATTCTATTGATTGTATTTTGCACCCAAAGGATCTCCCTTATTAGTATTTATTAATCGCATATTTAATGTGCATTTGCCCTAAACTATGCCCATTAAAGGATGTATACAGCTTAAGATTGCAATAGTGTTGGTCGTGTTTGTTCTGGAAGATAACTATGTACTTTTTCCTCGTGTTAGTTTTCGTTGCTCCCAAACGATTCCCTTTATTGTATTTGTTCTTACACACGGAGGTAAACAGACACGTTGTAAACACAGACTGTTTTGTATATAAATAAAACTGTCGTCTCTGTAAAGTGTTTAAAACGGTTTGTATTGTTTTTAATTGTTATACTGAGTTTATAAGAGATTTATTTCATTTACACGACAATGGGATTTCCGCATATTTCTCCTGATACTTTTGTCAAAAACCTTAATATTGAATATAAAGGAAAACTGAAAAGAATATTTGATGAAATGTGCTGCCAACACCATTATCTACTTCAAAAGAAATATAAAAAAGATCGGACAGGGAAAGTAGCATTCAAGGAGGACAGTAAACCACAAAACACAGAAACAAACACTCAAACAGACAAACAAGAAGGCAAAAGCAATAATAAATGCAAACGACATCACAAACACAAAAAGGGTTGACAATAGGGCTACCGCCTTGGAACGGTCAGTGGCAAAGTAGGCCACTGGGGGTTTAAACCGGTTCTAGGGTGCACCAAACCTCACACTTACCCTACTGTCATCCCATTAAAACAGGACAGTGTAAATAAAGAAATCCCTGCCATGAACTAATCTCTAACCAACAAGGCAGCATCAATAGGCAATATAAGTAAAACACAAATATGCTCGTGTAAATATAATACAAAAAAAAATAGCCTAGAAAGCCACAATGAAGGTACTCAGTGACTTTGCAGAAGCCAGAGCAGTAAGAGAATAAACCATTAACGGCACGACAAGAAAGATCATGGACAAACATCAAACGCCACCGTCCCAATGGGCTTTAGGTAGGCGTCATCATAGTGTCCACAGCCTGTCCGGTCATCGTACAATTAAAGAGGAAAGCATAGTTGCGAACTGTAAAAGGGTCCACCACCAAGCATGCAGTACGTTGCAAAATGATAGGGTCATAACCTATTTTGATAAACTTTTTAACAAGTTAAACAAAGATAGTATGAAAGTGATCATGACCAAGTATCTGACGAAGTTTATAAATCACATCACCATAGAAGTCAGGTTGTGATAGTCCTTGTCGCAGAAGAGTCCTTAAATTACTTTTATATTTGGAAAGAAGATCAGGGTTACGATAATAAAATTTTGCAAAGGTTTTACGAAGTTTATGGTAACGGTAACCCTGATTGAGTAACTTTTTAGTTATACAAAGATTACGAATATTAAAGTCCTCAACTCGAGTACAAGCTCTAGAAAAACGAATAAGTTGAGACACATATACCCCATAAGAAGTTGCTTGGGGAACATCCCCATCCAAGTGGGGATAATTAACAATGTCAAAATTAAAATCATCTCTCTCCTCATTGATTTTGCTAATTATTTTACCATTTTCAATCGAGAGATCTAAATCAAGAACAGAAGCGTTATTATCAGATATATTAGCTTTGTTAAGCTGAAGTTCTTTAGGATAAATCTAATTAACCATAGTTGGAAAGAAAGGGTTGTCAATGTTCAATATGTCATCCAAATACCGAGAGGTGTCATTAAAGGCTTCAATAACATCTGCCTGGGTATCTGGTGAAAGACTCAACAAGAAATCCCTTTCATAGCAAAATAAGAACAAATCTGCGACAAGTGGTGCACAGTTCGTACCCATAGGAATACCAACAATTTGTCTATAAACGGTGGTTCCATACCTGACGAAAATATTATCTAATAGGAAGATGAGTGCTTCACAAACTTCAAAGCAAGTCCACATAGTATAATTGTCAAAACTGCCGTTAGTAAATGAATAAGAGAAATTAGCTTGTCTTTAATATTGTGATGTGGTAAGGTTGTATATAGTGTAGAGAAGTCATAAGTGGTTATTGATGAAACTTTATCTTTCTTGAAAAATGTATCAAGAACGTCTCCTGAATATTTTATAGACCAAAATAAATTAATCCCAGAGTTTTCATAAGTTTTATCACAATATAGTTTAACGTGATCTTTAACGGCAGTAAGACAAGAAGTTAAAAGTTTGGAGATGTTTGTTGTGGTGCAGGCACTAGAATTCGAAATAAAGCGAGCCTTATATGGATTTTTATGTAATTTAGGAATCCAGTACATAGTAGGCAGTTTATTTTGCTTATCGTTTACACCAGCCTTGAAAGTAGTGCACCTAGTAATATGTGCGGAAACAACATCAACCTCGGTAGAATTAACTGGAGTATACGAATTGATATATATATCAAGTTTATATAGTCCAAAGTGTGATTTTTGTATGTCAGTTATAGACAGATAGGACTGAAGACCGTGTGTATTAAGCTTAATAGTAGGTAGGCGTCATCATAGGGTCCGCAGCCACCAAGCATGCAGTACGTTGCAAAATGATAGGGTCATAACCTCTTTTGATAAACTTTATAACAAGTTTAACAAAGATAGTATGAAGGTGATCATGACCAAGAATCTTACGAAGTAAGATTCATTTAAACGCTAATGATTTTCGTTCGCGAGTCATAAATATACAAAACTAATCATTATCTGCACGATTTTGAAACATGGCTCTTGCAATATATTTCGTAGGTGTCTTTTTTTGAACTGTTTAAAGAAAAGATCGGAAAATGATTATGATTTTCTTTACATCTAATTCCAGCCGCATTTCAGTCAAAATTAACGAATGTTCAATAGTTGATATTGTGCGTCTTTCGACGTTGAAACAAAACGTTGCTGTTAATTTGGACGTTAAACAAGGTAGAGACACTTGATGTCAAACCTCATTCAAACCACAACACTAATGGAATGCAAGACAACCGGATTCGACTTTTTTTTTTAAAAATAATATGCTTACACACATTTACCCTATACTGAATATATGTTTTAATGCAAAGATCAAGTAACCCCATGAATGAGAAAAATAATAGAAAGTGCGCTTGATCAGATTCCACCTTCTCCAAACTGTTCCCTTCAGGTCAACATGAATTCCTGTCAAGGTTGTGTAAAGACAGTTATTGAACTTACAATAAGTGTATGGACAACTAACAAAAACTCTCCCGTTTGCACATATTTTGAACCTGGATGTTTTTCGTTCCAATTATAAATCTCATGCTATGATAAATTGCAAAACGGAAGTTGTATAAATTCGATCTACTGAATTCATATTGATTAAATGCTAGAAAAATATTCCAATAATACAGCTAGACCACTTACATACAATGTTGGGGTATTAGAGGACACAGCCTGACCCTCTGGTTGTACGTTGTAAGCTCTACAGTATATATTTTTATCATGGTCGTCGTTGGTAGGGATGAATCTGAAAGTTGTCCCTGTAGTTATCTGTTTTACAGTACTGATATACCAAACTATGGTGGCTTACTGGCTCCCGGCTTGCATGGCATTATATGTTTAACACCACTGGTACCTTGGATAATTTGATTCGTCACTGGTAGAGTATCATAAATTGCTACGCTTGAAACTAGAACTGAAATACACAATAATCGGAACCTTGTTGAATACTTTGTTTTTACACACCACTGATACATTGTATATGATAACATGTCACTTCATTTGGGATCTTAAGTACATGTGCAATATAAATAAATACTGATAAAGGTGATATTTTGGGAGCAACAAACCCAATTAAGAGAATAAAGCAGCAGACTCGGTTTTATTGAGTCTGTTCATGAGAAGTAACGAAAGAAGCAACACCTATCACGCCCCCTAGCACCGGCTTAATCGGTATTCTTCTTCAAAGCCACCTATATTGGGCCCATTGATCCCAAAGGACCAGTAAAAATAACACTACTGATTCGTAGCACGGGGAAACTTTTTACAGCCGCCACACTGCACTAAACGAACGCTAGTGTGAATGTTAATTCGTCATGTATCTCAAACCCATTGGTCATTTAAACATAAAGGATATGTATACGAATATGCAATGGTTTAAATGTGTATTATTCGGTCATTATAAAACTTTCATTTCATTAAATCAATCAAAAATTTACAAAAACTGTTTTCTCTGAGAATATATTGAAAAGTGCATTATGTGTCGATTGACAGATCTTGAGTTATATTAAGTACAAAGCGATACGCCGATAAACGCAACGTCTTCAAAAGGTATTGATATTCATTATAGAGCACGGTTACTTAATTCAAACTTTGTCCATAGCTCTAACGATGTCCCTTTTATCTTATGATATAATTTCATAAACCTGAAGACCTATGCAATATCTGTCGGTATATTTCAACTGTGCTATATAACTGACCATTTTGGCAGTTATAGCACATGCATCCAACGACCTTTTGTAAAAAACATTAGAGCTATGGTACAAACCATTTATAGCATATTTGTTTTTGTATATACTCGTAAATTATTGCTTTAATATTACGTATTTAAGTAACTGTTTTATCTGAAAATCATATTACTTATAACTTCTAAAAAAAGAGCATTGCAGTATTAGATGTAAATATTATAGCGGCAGTTGATGGTGTATTCACTGGTGTTGTCAATGTAGGGAACGTCATGCCACATTCAAATATCACAGTTCTATTCACGAAGGGACTACCAGGGGATGTTGTGTTTCGAGGTAGTGTAAGAGAAGAACTGTATATCTTTTCGAAATCTGAACACTCTAGACGTTAGATACTGCTGTCTCAAACCTGCATTCCGTAGATTGTCAAACAGTACACAATTGTCATGTCAAGGCTAGTGATAACGTAGGTCTGTATGTCTACTCCGTAAACATCATGGTCAGGTCAATATAAGAATAATGAATAAAAGGCATGGAAGAAATATAAAAGATCGGACAGGGAAAGTAGCCTGCAAGGAGGACAGTCAACCACAAAACACAGAAACAAACACACAAACAGACAAACAAGAAGGCAAAATAAATAATAAATGCAAACGACATCACAAACACAAAGTTGCACTTCATGTTTATATGAGGTTTGGTGCACTCTGGAGTGCACTTTGGAACCTGGTTTAAATCCCGAGCGGTCTGTCTTTTTTTTGCCACTGACAGTTCCAAGGTAGCCTATTATCAACCCATCTTATAGTTGTTGCTTGTTTCTGTGTGTGTTTGTGATTGACTGTGGCTCTTGAATGCTACATTTACTGTTCTGCTTTATTATATGAAAAAACGTATATTAATCCATTGTTTTATAGAGCCATGTATAGCATGAGGTTTGAATGCAGGGAATTTTACAAAATGCACACGTGGACATAGTTTATTATACATAATAGTTGTATAGTTATGGACGGTAAGGAAAAATGTCGATTTAACATGTGTCGGTTATTTATAGAAATATAGATATAAAAATCGAAAGGAAAGCAGTATTCAAGGACAATAGTCAACCACAAACACACACAGAAACAAAGAACAAATATAAAGATGAATAAAAGGCCACATATGACATGCCTTACATACATAACAACGCCATGTATACTTGAAGTTTATTAAAATAAGTGTAAAAGTCGAACAAGAAATGCAGCTTTCACGGCACACAGTAAAAATGAGATATAGGGTCCTATAGAAACCACAGCGTCCGAGCGCAATGGCATCGTAGGTCCACACTGTACTGCAAACAAGGACTTGACAATACAATGAAAGAGACAAAAAACAACAGAAGGGGTGGTGAAGACAGGGTTAACGACTTGGAACGGTCAGTAGGCAATAAGGCCTACTGGTTAGCTTGAATCGATTTTATATGCGCACAATCCTCGCTATTAAACCCCAAATCACGTAAAACGACAAACATGAATGGCAATGTTAATAAGAATAAGTCACAAACACAAACACAAGAAGGGTTGACAATAGCGCTACAATACATAATACACGACTTAGGTGATAATGTTGCACATGTTAGTCAATAAAACAGGGTGTTTCCACGTACAACCCTAGATACTGGTGTGTTTACATGTACAACCCGAGCAATTGGTGAGTTTCCATTGAAACCCAGAGCTTTTTGTGTTTTTACAAGTACCACCAGAGCAGTTGATGTGTTTCCATGTACAAGCAAAGCTATCAGTATGTTTCCGTGTACAATCAAATGTATTGGTGTGCTTACATGTACAACCGAAAGTATCGATATGTTTCCGTGTACAACCAAAGCGATTGGTATGTTTCCGTGTACAACCAATTTTGAAAGCTATTGGTGTGTTTCGATGTATAACCAAAGTTGTTGGTGTGTTTACATGTACAACCAAAGGTATCGGTATGTTTCTGTGTACAACCAAATCTATAGGTGTGTTTCGATGTATAACCAAAGCTGTTGGTGTGTTTACATGTCAAACCAGAGATATTGGTTATTTCCATGTACCACCCGAGCTATTTGTATGTTCCCATGTACATTCATAGCTAGTGATGAGTTCATGTACAACCCAAGCTATTAGTGTGTTTCCATGTACACCAGAGCTATATGTGTGATGTAATTAAATGTACAACTAAACCTATTGGTGTGTTTACAGGTACAACCAGAGCTCTTGGTGTGTTTACATTTACAACCCGAGATATGTGTGTGTTTACATCTACAACCGTAGCTCCTGGTGAGTGTAAGTGTACAACCAAAGCTATTGGTGTATTTCTGTGTACAACCAGAGCTACCAGTGTGTTTTCATGTAAATCCAGATATATGTGTGTGCTGGAAGATACAAAGAAATACAAAAGATCGGACAGGGAAAGCAGCATTCAAGGAGGACAGTCAACCACAAAACACAGAAACAAACACGCAAACAGACAAACAAGAAGGCAAAGACAATATTAAATGCAAAAGACAACGCAAACACAAAAGGGTTGACAATAGGGCTACCGCATTGGAACGGTCAGTGGCAAAGTAGGCCACTGGGGGTTTAAACCGGTTCTAGGGTGCACCAAACCTCACACTTACCCTACTGTCATCCCATTAAAACAGGACAGTGTAAATAAAGAAATCCCCGCCATGATCTAATCTCTAACCAACAAGGCAGCATCAATAGGCAATATAAGTAAAACACAAATATGCTCGTGTAAATATAATACAAAAAAACAATAGCCTAGAAAGCCACAATGAAGGTACTCAGTGACTTGGCAGAAGCCAGAGCAGTAAGAGAATAAATCATTAAGGGCACGACAAGAAAGATCATGGACACACATCAAACGCCACCGTCCCAATAGGCTTTAGGTAGGCGTCATCATAGGGTCCATAGCCTGTTCGGTCATCGTACAATTAAAGAGGAAAGCATAGTGGCGAACTGTAAAGGGTCCACCACCAAGCATGCAGTACGTTGCAAAATGATAGGGTCATAACCTCTTTTGATAAACTTGTTAACACGTTTAACAAAGATAGTATGAAAGTGATCACGACCAAGAATCTAACGAAGTTTATAACCCGAGCTACTGGTGTTTTTCCATGTATATCCAGATTTATTTGTTGTTTTTCCATGTACTTCCAGATCTATTTGTGTGTTTCCATGTTCAACCAAAACTGTTGGTATATTTTCGTGTACAACCGTAGCTATTGGTGTATTTAAATGTACAACGAGTGATATTGGTGTGTTTACCTGTACAACCAGAGCTATTGTGTGTTTACATTTACAACCAGAGATATTGGTGTGTTCATATGTACAGCCAGAGATATTGGCGTTTATATATACAAGCATAGACATTGGCCAGTTTATATGAACATCCGTAGCTATTGGTGTTTCAAAAGTACAACCACAGATAGCGGTGTATTTACATGACCGTACAACCAGAAATAGTGATGTGTTTACCTGTACAACCAGAACTATTGTGTGCTTACATGTACAACCAGAGATATTGGTGTGTTTATATGTACAACCAGAGATATTGGTGGGTTTATATGTGCAGTCAGATATATTGGCGTGTTTATATGTACCACCAGATATATTGTAGTCATTGCAAACAGCACATCTTCTAATAACCTATGTCTGAGTAGTTTCAAACTCTTAAGGTGTTGATGTGATTCATTTCGCAAATTGAAAATATGGAAATATAAAATATCAATAAGAATTGTCACACTTATTTTATAATATTTGTGTATCAACTAATATGTTTGTATATACATGTATGCCTAAAACATTCACTGCATATATATATGCGTATATGCTAAATTAATTATGCGTTTTGTATATGTTATATTAATTATGCGATTTATATGTATTTGTATCATTGCGTTTGGGTGCTGTGATATCTATAGGACCATTTATTTTCATTTTCGTATATGCTATATTAATTATATGATTTGTATATTCTATATTATTCATGCGATTTTTATATGGTATATTAATCATGCGATTTTTATATGCAATATTAATCATGCGATTTGTACATGCTGTTTTAATTATGCGATTTGTATATATATGCTGTTTTAATTATGCGGCTACCTACGTTGGTTATGTAATGTTTGCCTCCTGAAAGTAAACAAAATACACGTTCTGTTAGACTTCTGAATCTAAACAACCTGTGAGCACACTATTCAAATGAAACGATTAACTGATTCTTTAAACATGCTGAGAAGAAAACAAGCTAACTGGATGAATATAACTCCATCGACATCCTGACTGATGTCTGCAATATCCATAGAAGGTGTGCGGTCATCTTGTTATGGAATACTTACGTGCGTTTGCTTTTCAAACCTGAAGAAATAATAGTACCACGAGTATGCATTCGTTTCTGTCTGAAATAAGTATTGTCTTACACATTACAATGTACAACTATAATGTGCTAGAAAACGCTGCAAGGCGGTAGCCCTATTGTCAACCCTTTTGTGTTTGTTACGTCTTATTTGGCCTTTTATTCATCTTTAAAGTTGTTCTTTGTTTAAGTGTGTTATTGTGGTTGACTGTCGTCCTTGAATGCTACGTTTCCTGTTCAATTTGTTTATCTATATAGACTTTCAAATACAATTGTTTTAAGGAGGTTGGCTGGGAAAGGACGTAGTGATGAGGTTTTTTTAAAATTCATATTTAAAGCTTCTTTGGTATAATTTAGATTCAAAATTATTAAAAAAAGGCTAGGTCACCATGCTTTTTTTCCCACTAGACGTCATTGAAGAATTCACGTATTTCTAACTTCAAAATTTCACTAAAAAGAGGAAAAATATTGTCATTGAACATTTTCACAACTGTTTTCATAACATTAAGTTTATTGAAAAACAACAATTAACTTTCGATTGCATTTATACATATCTTTCAAATCATACAAAAGCAATTTTAATCCTCGTTCGTCCTTTTACTTTAAAAAGCAAACATATATGGACCGTACCCCACCCACTTTTGTTTTTACCGAAAAAAATAATTCAAGATAAAAAAATATGTTCTAATTATCAACTTTTTTTAAAACTTATATATGTCAAGGTCCTATGACATTTCTTTCAAAACAAGTAAAAATAAATATAGATCACCAGGCTTTTAATGATTTTTTATTAAAAATTCTTTAAATTACACCCATTTTGGAGTTATTTTGACATTTTCAATGTAAAATACTGTACACACAATAATGACATGGAGATCGAAAATAAAATTAACTCAGTATCTACTTTTATATATGTATTCCACTACTGAAAAACAAAAATCCGATTTATTCTATAGCAAAAGGATAAATTCTACTCGGAGCTACCCATACCCCCTATTTTGTTGACAACAAAAAATGATCACAAATGACGGGAAAAAATATGAAAAAAAAAAACTGCTTTAAATTTGGTATGTTACCATCTTAAATCCTACATTATATCCATATCTACTAGAATGGAAAAAATGAAACAATTCTGTTGTCAAATAAAACTATGATTTAAAAAATAAAATGTTTAGACTTGAAGATGTCAAAACTTGCCCAGCCAACATCCTTAAACTATACATATTAATATGTAGAAATCAGTTTTCTTTGTTTTTCCATTCCAATTATTGACGTACCCACCCACCCGTTCACCCAGCCGGCCAGCCGTCAGCCGCCAACCAGCCATCCAGCCAGTCAGCCATCCATCCATCCATCCATCCATCCATCCATCCATCCATCCATCCATCCATCCATCCATCCCCATCCATCCATTCATCCATTCATCCATTCATTCATTCATTCATTCATTCATTCATTCATTCATTCATTCATTCATTCATTCATTCATTCATTCATTCATTCATTCATTCTTTATACATATCCTTTAATTATACACAATGGTCTTTATTAAAGTGCACTACATGCTTAAAACAAAATTATCAATACCGAAAGTGGGCTTAGACGACCAACACAAGATAAACTCGATATTTTGAAAAGAAACCAAATGTCTGGTGCTGTCAGTTCAGCTACACATAATCAGAACAACTATAGACATATGCAGAGTTATTAAATATCGGTCAATTGTCCAAGTCAAATCTGAATTTAAATTCCTCAAAATTCCGTGTTGCGGAGACATACCATCCCATCTACTTTACTGTTAGCTCACCTGAGTCGAGGGCTCAAATGTAAGTTATTGTGATCACTTTTCGTCCGTTGTCCGTCGTCTTCAGACATCCTTCCGTCCGTCATTAACTGTTGCGTCAAACGTAACCTTCGCCGACTTGGTTAGTTTTGACCAAACTGAATATGAAAATGGTTGACATCAAATATATACGCAGTTACTGGTCGATTTCAAGACGTTTACATATCTAATTCTCAAGACTTACTGAACTGTTTTCTTTACTATTGATTGCTTTCCACAGAATAACAATTTTGTTCAAACAATGTCCAAAAGTAAAACATAAATGGCCGCCCTCTGGCGGTCCAAAATGTGTATAAATATATATGTTTCATGTTTTACATGTTGACACGATTAAAGGAAAAGTAGAAAAGGTTATTGGCATAAAAGGCCGCTGATGTTTGCACCGGGTTATAAGGTCCATTAAACCTCATTATTATACTATTGTCCCAATAAAACGGGACATTTTGTACCAATACAATGGGACATTTTAAACAAAGAAATCCCCATCAGGCTATATCCTCCAGCAGACTAGGTAGTATTTAATGGCAATATAAATATAACACAAAGATGATCATATATATATGAATACGAAATATAGAAAGCCACAATCATGCACACAGGACTTGACAGAAACCAAGGCAACCAGAGAATAATCCAGATTTCTAAATAACGTGCATTTGTCAATCATTAATAGTAAATGTAAGAATTGTATAAATCAACTTTTATTGCTAATTGTGGACTAACTGCACCAGTAATATATTGAAACATATAGTAGAATACGATGAAAAAGAAAACAAAACTCAAAATTGTCTTTAATTAAATGCAACTAGTTGAAAGTCAAAATGATTCTGGATTAATAAATCGAGGCGCTTATTTAATGCCTGATAACATATTTAAAACTCGCCGTGTGTTCTTTTAATCGCTCGGCAAGACAAGATTGGAGACAAACATCAAACGTAAGCTTAAGGATAAATAACGTGCCACGGCGAGGATCGAACCCATGACTCTCGATGTGGAGTTTGGCGCTCTACCACTGGACCACGCACTCCACTAAGACGTCATCATAGAATCCACAATCTGTCCGGTCATCGCACAATCAAACAGGAAAGCATTGTGCGGACTGTCAACTACTAAACATGCAGTACGTTGCAAAATGATAGGGTCATACACATATTTGATAAACCTGTTAACAAGTTTAATAAAGAGTGTACAAAAATTTAAAGTGATCATGACCAAGTGTCTTTCGAAAAAAATAGATATAAAAGTCGAACAGAAAATGTAGCATTCTAGGCCCACAGTCATCCAGTAGCACACATAGAAACAAATAGCAATTTTAAAGATGACTAAAAGTTAAAACATGACATCAACAACATAAAATGGTTGACAACTTGGAACGGTCTGTGCCAACCATGTGGCTGCTGGGTGTCTAAACCAGTGTCTAGGGTGCACCAAACCTCACTCTTACCCTATTGGTATTCCAAATAAAACGGAACAGTGCAAATAAATATATCCATGTTATAGGTTATATTATCTAACATACAATGCAGCATTAATAGGATATATAAGTATAACACATAAATGATGATGTATATATGAATATGAAAAGCCTAGATGTAAAAATAAATCGAACAGGAAAAGTAGAACTCAAGGACGACAGTCAACCACAAACACACAGAGAAACAAAACAACACATTTAAAGATGAATAACAAACAAGATAAGACATCACAAACACAAAAAAGAAAGCCACAAAGCAAGTAGTTAATGACTTGGCAGATGCCAGAGCAACGATGTGAACAAATCTGTTTGAAAAACACGTCACTATATAAGTCAGGATGTGATAGCGTTCCTAAATGAACTTTTATGTTTAAATAGGAGATCAGGATTACGATAATACTATTTTGAAAAGTTTAATTGAAGTTTAAGTTACGGTAGCACTGATGGGGTAGGCTTTAGTTATACCAATGTTACGAATATCAAAGTCCTCAACACGACTAGAAACTAGACAAAATGAATATGTTGCAAGAAAACACACCCCATTAATTTAAACATTTTTGTTTCATCGATTGCGACACAATTTCTCGTAAAATATATTGATTACTCTCGATGGCTTCATGGTTAGAACCGATACTAAGCAATGTGGATTAATTATCTTTGTCGAGGACAAATAACATGGCAATGACGGGAATCGAAAACAATAGTAGATGTAAAAGTCGAACAGAAAAGGTAGATTTCACAGAACACAGTCAGCCCAAAACACGCATTGAAACATAAATATAACAATGATAATAAGAAGCAAGGCATTTTTGACATAACAAATACACACGGGTTTGTAATAAGGGCTACCACCTTGGAACGGTCAGTGGCAAACTAAGCCGCTGGGGTTTAAATTAAGTTCTAGTGTGCACCAAAACTTACTCATTATTGTCATACAAATAAAACGAGACGATATTACCGCCAGTTCAAATTCACATAGATTCTCAAGTATATTTGAGTATTAAAAAGCAAAAGCCTAGAAATCCACGAGGGGTTTTGGACACTTTTCTCATCGGGGGTTTTATGAAATGAGTCAGTAAATGTGTTGGACCGCAAGCCAACCAGCAAATGTAAAACTCAAAGCAACCCCTCAAAGAAAAATCTCCCAAAACCCCTCGTGGATATACTACTTGCGAGTGCGCCATTTACCCATTTTTAACTTTTCAGCGTAAACATTTCAGCGAATATCCAGCTGTAATTTTCTATAAAAATTTCACAAAAAAAGTTTGAAATTTAATCTAAACTATAGTATAGATGATAGAAAATCAAGAAATAACTTCTCAGCGAAAATATATACAAGTGACAGAACGTGAAATTGGAATGGTCGGATCAAAATATCTACCTTAATTTCTAGCTAGTGAAAGTGCATATGACAGTAACTTGGTACCAGATATTTCTGAAGTTCGATACATAGAAGGTAATCTTGGGATGACAACACTACGAGAAATACCGGGGATATGTGACGTATTCGTTGACGATATATACATATTCGGGTATCTAAAAAAGACGACATACAGGAAAAAACAGGAAAAGTATTGTGCACAAGTCCGAAAGCAAAACAAGCAGTAGGCATCTTGAGAAATTGCATGCATAGAATATCCGCCAGTCATGGCAATGACACAGTAAAGATATGCACATCAGCAATGAAAAAAGAATCGCAAACATGGAAAACAATTACAGATATCGAGGGAGCTACAAAATACAGAGTACTCATACTGAAAATAGATATAGTCGAAATTCCATTAGAAAAAATAGAAGAAAAAAAGGAACAATTTCTAGCACAAATGAATCAAAAAGGAATGGATATATATTCGATAGATTACACGAAAGACTTTTCAGGGACTAAGTATAGAAAAACTCTAGTAGAATATCTACAAAATCAAGATGATGAAATCAAAATAGTAGATAATACAAAAGCTGTAGGAAACAACGTCTGTACATATACCAAAATGAAATATAAAATAATCGGACAGGGAAAGTAGCATTCAAGGAGGACAGTCAACCACAAAACACAGAAACAAACACGCAAACAGACAAACAAGAAAGCAAAAACAATAATAAATGCAAACGACATCACAAACACAAAAGGGTTGACAATAGGGCTACCGCCTTGGAACGGTCAGTGCCAAAGTAGTCCACTGGGGGTTTAAACCGGTTCTATGGTGCACCAAACCTCGCACTTACCCTACTGTCATCCCATTTAAACAGGACAGTGTAAATAAAGAAATCCCCGCCATGATCTAATCTCTAACCAACAAGGCATTATCAATAGGCAATATAAGTAAAACACAAATATGCTCCTGCAAATATAATACAAAAAAACAATGGCCGAGAAAGCCACAATGAAGGTACTCAATGGCTTGACAGAAGCCAGAGCAGTAAGAGAATAAACCAGTAAGGGCACGACAAGAAAGATCATAGACAAACATCAAACGCCACCGTCCCAATGGGCTTTAGGTAGGCGTCATCATAGAGTGCACAGCCTGTCCGGTAATGGTACAATTAAAGAGGAAAGCATAGTGGCGAACTGTAAAAGGATCCACCACCATGCATGCAGTACGTTGCGAAATGATAGCGTCATAACCTCTTTTGATAAACTTTTTAACAAGTTTAACAAAGATAGTATGGAAGTGATCATGACCAAGAAGCTGACGCAGTTTATAAATCACATCGCCATAGAAATAGTCGGAGGACATCTGGCAGATTATGTGGATTCTAGCAGAGATCGTCTTCAAAAAACATTTTTGCACCAAGATGTACAAGATAGAGGATATACTAGAGTATAATCAATATTTGGAAAACATGATCATATATCGGGGCCGAAACTTCTCCTTGAGACTGTGCAGAAGTATAACAAACAACCTCTATTCTATATTCAACCAGCGAAAAAACAATGGCTCGTACTTACAGAAAAAAAAGATAGATCTCTAGTGATACTCGACAAAATACACAAAACATTATTCGTAGCATGGTATTGTAATACTTATACAGGAAGAATAGCGGGCACGACTTTTTAACCGAAAACTTCGTGTGAAAAAGTGAAAGAATATTCGATATCAGCATAAGGATTTCGGAGCTGCCCAATATTTGTGCTATCGATTGAGGGAATAGATGAAAAAGACAATTCATTTCTACTAGCTCCATTGGAATGCTATGTGAAAAATAATGATAGCAGAACTATTCTAGTAAATAACAAAGAAATATAAAAAGATCGGACAGGGAAAGTAGCATTCAAGGAGGACAGTTAACCACAAAACACAGAAACAAACATGGAAACAGACAAACAAGAAGGCAAAAGCAATAATAAAAGTAAATGACATCACAAACACAAAAGGGTTGACAATAGGGCTACCGCCTTGGAACGGTCAGTGGCAAAGTAGGCCACTGGGGGTTTAAACCGGTTCTAGGGTGCACCAAACCTCACACTTACCCTACCATCATCCCATTAAAACAGGACAGTGTAAATAAAAAAATCTCCGCCATGATATAATCTCTAACCAACAAAGCAGCATCAATAGGCAATATAAGTAAAACACAAATATGCTCGTGTAAATATAATACAAAACAACAATAGCCGAGAAAGCCACAATGAAGGTACTCAGTGACTTGGCAGAAGCCAGAGCAGTAAGAGAATAATCCATTAAGGGCACGACAAGAAAGATCATGGACAAAAATCAAACGCCACCGTTCCAATGGGCTTTAGGTAGGCGGCATCATAGGGTCCACAGCCTGTCCGGTCATCGTACAGTTAAAGAGAAACACATAGTGGCGAACTGTAAAAGGGTCCACCACCAAGCATGTAGTACGTTGCAAAATGATAGGGTCATAACCTCTTTTGATAAACTTTTTAACAAGTTTAACAAAAATAGTATGAACGTGACCATGACCAAGAATCTTACGAAGTTTATAAATCACATCACCATAGAAGTCAGGTTGTGATAGTCCTTGTCGCAGAAGAGTCCTTAAATTACTTTTATATTAGGAAAGAAGATCAGGGTTACGATAATAAAATTTTGCAAAGGTTTTACGAAGTTTATGGTACCAGTAACCCTGATTTAGTAACTTTTTAGTTATACAAAGATTACGAATATTAAAGTCCTCAACTCGAGTACAAGCAGCTCTAGAAAAACGAATAAGTTGAGACAGATACACCCCATAAGAATTTGCTCGGGGAACATCCCCATCCAAGTTGGGATAATTAACAATGTCAAAATTAAAATCATCTCTCTTGTCATAGATTTTGCTAATTATTTTACCATTTTCAATCGAGAGATCTAAATCAAGAAAAGTTATTATCAGATATATTTTCTTTATTAAGCTGAAGTTCTTTAGGATAAATATTATCAACCATAGTTGGAAAGAAAGGGTTGTCAATTTTCAGTATGTCATCCAGATACCGAGAGGTGTCATTAAAAGCTTCAATAACATCTGCCTGGGTATCTGGTGAAACCGACAAAATGCAGAAAAACAAAAATAGAACCAAATGAATACCTACCTGATACGAAACATGTGGCATGGATTTTCAATAGAAACCAGAAGAAACCGATAGGAAATGGAAAAAAAACATTTCCAATATTTCAGCATTCGTGATTTGAAGATATCTCGATATCTCTGATTTGCTGTTATCTCGATATTCTTGATTTGCTGTTATCTCAGTATTCTTGATTTGAAGATATCCTGGTATTTTTGATTTGATGATATCTCGATATATCTGATTTGCTATTATTTCAGTATTCATGATTTGCTACTATTTCAGTATTCTTGATTTAATGATATCTCAGTATTCTTGATTTGATGATATCTCAATATCTCTGATTTCCTGCTATTTCAGTATTCTTGATTTGATGCTATTTCAGTATTCTTGATTTGGTGATATCTCAGTATTCTGGATTTGATGATATCTCGATATCTCTGATTCAATGCTCTCTCAAAATCCCTGATTTGCTGCTATTTCAGTTTTCTTGATTTGATACTGTTTCAGTATTCTTGATTCGATGCTGCTTCGGTATTCTTGATTCTGCGATATCCCAGTATTCTTGATTTGATGCTGTGTCAGTATTCTTGATATTTCGATATCTCTGACTGGGTGATATTTCAACATGTAGCTCCACAAACATAACCAGAACCTCATTTTGAAAAATCCCTACCGAAAAATATGCAGAGACATATCTGAAGTTTGGTAAGTCCTCTTGCTAGCATGTCCTAGGGAAGAACATTACTAGAACCCGGTATGGTATACCTCTACCGAAATAAAATGTAGAGATGCATCTGAAGTTTAGCAAGTCCTCTTTCGGTGAAATTTCCCCAATCATCTGAATCGAAATCTCAACATTGCTTTCTTGTATGAGATTATCTGTATTGATTTGAGACAAAAACTTTGTTCAACCAATCGAGTATTTCATGTTTATCTTTTTCAGTGATAGATCCAAGTTTTTCAACTGCATAGATATGTTTGCGATTTCAAACAGATCTTCCTTTTTCTGCATACCGTGTTTTACTTTTATCCAAAGATCCTCAAATCTATTTCGTAATTCATCCAGAATATCTTCTGTACTATCTTCAGTGTCATTTTGATCTGTACTATCATCTGACAATTCTTGTGTATCGTCGACATAATTTGGTCTTCTTTGTCTTCTTCCTGGTCTTCTTCTGGGTCTTTCTAGGTTTTCAATATTTCATCTAATCCGTGTAAATGTTTTTGTAATTCTTTGACATGTCTCCCCCATCTCATCCCCGCAGCTATTTTTGCCCTCAGTGGCCTACATTCTGGAGACAGAACTTTTTTCTTTCTTTGGGCTACTAGGATTTTCAATTTGTCTTGCAAATCTTTGATATCTTTCCCCCATCTTTTTCCTACTGCTATGCTTGCTCGTATTTTCTAATTTCGCTCATATATAACATAGTCAGATTATTCTTGGTGCTTGTAGCATGCTTGTTGTAATGCCAGATGAAAATATATTGTCTCACTCACTTGCGTCCTGCTTGCCATTACTCGTTCAAAGTAGAAATACTCCTACAAGAACACTTGATGTTGATGTTGTTTTGGCAGAATGCTCATTTTTTTAAATGACCAAATTATTTTTTAAATTTATGTTCCACATATATAATTGATGCCTTGAGGGATTATTCTTTTTGATAGTCATTTTTCCTCCACAAAATAACCATGTATTCCAACTAGAGAATTATATCTGAGGATGTGTACTAGGAATCTATTTTTTCACCTATATTTATCAGTACTAGTTCCGAATATTTTGTATTTCCCTGGTTCTACTTTCGTCACTGGTATTGAATCTTAGGGGGTTGGTGACATTTCTAGTTCACCATTATCACATATCATAGTCGTTGCAATTCTCGCTTTTGTCTTATTCGGTGTTGTTTTTTCTCTACCCAAATGAAATAGAATTGGTGCTTTCAAATCATCTTCGAGTTCCAGTAATCTTTCTAATTATTTTTCCAGAAAATAATCCCGTATGCATATTTTTTCATCCTCAACTAGCAGACACGGTAGAGATTTTTTCTTGTATTCCTTGTATTCCCTGCAGATATAGTCTCCTTCGGGAATATCTGTACATTTTATTTTACTTTTCGTGTGTCCAGACAGGTGCAATATATCCATGTCATCCCATTTTTAAAAATCAATATTCAATAGTTCTTTATTGTCTTGTTTGTCTGGCATTTCGACTATTTCTATCGGGTACCACTGTATTTTCTTTCCGCGAGTTTCAAATTGTTTTTAGGGAAATATTTCTACTAAGATTTTGTCCGCAAATGTATGAATACATTTGGTTGGGTTATACGAGAATGCTTCTAGTTTTTTCTATTATCTTGTGCAAACCAGTTGTACTCCAAACTAGATTGTTTCCCAACAGTATTACGTATTTTGAAAATGAGCCTCTTGTTTCTTTGTATCCTCGGAGTCTATGTTTTCCTATTGATATATCTCCTATTTTTATTGTTTTCTTTTTTTTCAAAGAATACATTGTACCCTCCATTTTTTCATAGGCAACTTCTACTTTGTCTCTTTTCTCTTCTAGGTCTTTCGATATTTTTTGTATTTCGAAAATATTTTCTTTCCATAGTTTTTCTTGTACTTCCTTATTTTTTTCTTTCCAAGATTGTAATTGTTTTTCATCTAGGATATGTATTAACATCTTTTCTCATTTCATGGTAGAGATTTGTCTTTCCGTTTCTTGCCGAAATATTGGAAATGTTTTTTTTCCATTTCCTATCGATTTCTTCTGGTTTCTATTCCAAATCCATTCCACATGTTTCGTATAAGGTTCTTTGGTTCTATTTTTGTTTTTCTGCATTTTGTCGGTTTGCTATCTACTAGAATAGTTTTGCTATTATTATTTTTCACATAGCATTCCAATGGAGCTAGTAGAAATGAATTGTCTTTTTCATCTATTCCCTCAATCGATAGCACAAATATTGGGCAGCTCCGGAATCCTTATGCTGATATCGAATATTCTTTCACTTTTTCACACGCAGTTTTCGGTTGGAAAGTCGTGCCCTTTATTCTTCCTGTATGAGTATTACAATACCATGCTTTTGCGTATTTTGTCGAGTATCACTAGAGATCTATCTATTTTTTCTGCAAGTACGATTCATTGTTGTTTCGCTGGTTGAATATAGAATAGAGGTTGTTTGTTATACTTCTGCACAGTCTCAAGGAGAAGTTTCGGCCCCGATATATTATCATGTTTTCCGTATATTGAGTATACTCTAGTATATCCTCTATCTTGTACATCTTGGTACATCTTGGTGCAAAAATGTTTTTTGAAGACGATATATTATCATGTTTTCCGTATATTGAGTATACTCTAGTATATCCTCTATCTTGTACATCTTGGTACATCTTGGTGCAAAAATGTTTTTTGAAGACGATCGCTGCTAAAAACCACATAATCTGCCAGATGTCGTCCGAAACTTTGAAGTATTTCTCCAGCCTCAAAATTTGATACTATCTTGTTGTATATTTTCAGTCGTACTTTGGTATATGTGCAGACGTTGTTTCCTACAGCTTTTGTATTATCTACTATTTTGATTTCATCATCTTGATTTTGTAGATTTTCTACTAGAGTGTTTCTATCCATAGTCCCTGAAAAGTCTTTTGTGTAACCCATCGAATATATATTCATTCCATTTTGATTCACTTGTGCTAGAAATTCTTTCTTTATTTTCTTCCATTCTTTCAATGCCCTGTATGTTGTGGCTCCCTCGATATCTGTAATTGTTTTCCATGTTTGCGATTCTTTTTCATTGCTGATGTGCATATCTTTACATTGCCATAACTGGCGGATATTCTATGCATACAAGTTCTCAAGATGCCTACTGCTTGTTTTGCTTTCGGACTTGTGCACAGTACATTTCCTGTTTTTCCTTGTTTGTCATATTTTTGTAGATACCCAAATATGTATATATCATCAACGAATATGTCACATATCCCCGGTATTTCTCGTAGTGTTGTCATCCCAAGAGTATCTTCTATGTATCGAAGTTCAGAAATATCTGGTGCCAAGTTACTGTCATATGCATTTTCTGGGGATGTCCTTGATAAACTACGGCGTAAGAATTATCATGCATCTTCTCTAAGCACCTACGACGTTTCCACACTATATACTACTCTACTACATAATCTAATCAAAGATAAATTGAATCAGCTTATTCAGAAGACATTTGCTAGAGAAGGTACAACCCTTCTAGCTTGTAATAATGTCAGGCTTTCTTTACAAACGCCCCTATTGATAATTATATTTAGTGTTATCTTTCCTTCTCGATAACATCTTTATAATATACGGTATAAATGTTTACCGCCAGGTTGTTGGTATTCCTATGGGTACTAACTGTGCGCCACTTGTCGAACATTTGTTTGTGTACTGCTTGAAAGCGATGTTATGTTAAATAGTTTGTCACTTGCTAACCAGAGTGAAAGTATGGATGGGTTTAATAATACATCGCGGTATCTAGATGACCTACTCAATATTGATAATCCGTTCTGTGATCACATGGTTACTAGCATTTACCAGAGCTCGCGTTGAATAAAGCCAACAAGTCGGATACTGAAGCAGCATTTCTCGATCTTCATCTTTCCATTTCTAATGATTGCATACATACTACAATCTAAGATAGGACAGATGACTTCAACTTTAACATCGTTAACTATCTACACCTGTGTGAGGATGTAACTCGATCTACATCATACGGGGTTTATATCGCCCAGCTCATTCGTTTTGCTATAGCTGTAATGATGTTATAGACTTTAATGATCGAAATCAATTATTACAAGTAAATTTCTTCAGCAGGGTTTCGTTATCACAAAATACATACTGTAAAATGCTTTATTTTCGCGGGGCCAACATTCCGCGAATTTCAAAATTGGACTAGTTCACGTAGCCAAATGTCAGTGAAATTGAAAATGAATGTGTTTTATTTTCGCGTCTCCATCCTATTCAATAACCCGGATCAATCCGGTGTTTTCGTTAAATCACAACGTCTCCGTCTCCATCCTATTTAATAGCAAGGTGTTTAAATCACAACGTCATGAAACCAGAACGGTCAGTATATTAAATCACGTAACGGTATCGGTAATCAAATGATTCCGGAATACAGGTGAAAAAAGTAGTGAGCGATAATCAAATGCTTAAATTAATTGCTTAAGACAATACAGTTATTCGAGAATGTACGGTAATCACTCTCAATTGACAGGTTTGATTGCAATGTATCCCTTTCTCACCGTAGTCGATAACAAAACATGTTCTTTCACAGTTGTCATTTTAATCAAGGTAATATCAAACAACAAACAAATAATATCAATTAAGAATATTTTAATATTGCAAATTTTAAGCAGTATTTATTAAATTTATTTTGTCATTATTTACAAAAATACATTTATATACTTGTGATTACAATACGATAACTGCACATTTACTTCCAATTTGTTCACTGATTAAAGCTGTTTGATCATTACCATTGTTTTTTATATGCTTTGTAAAAAGTACATCGACACCGGTTACGACACCGGTTACAGGCTTCAATATTGCGGAAGGAAAAAGTTAAGTTTTATTTGAATTTCTCAATTTTTATTTTCGAGAAAATAAAGCCCAATATATTCACGAGTATTAATTTTAGCGAAACTTTAGTCTTATTTTGAATTTTATATAGCTTTACAACAACATCTTAGTGTTTATCGTGTTATTTTATTGTTAGAGAATTCCTTTCGATGGGATGTAGTTTTGTCTACACTGTCTTGTCTATTTGGGCGTTGAAGACAGGATATTAGCGAGGATTGTGTACACATAAATCTAACCTGTAGGCCTTATTGCCTACTGACCGTTCCAAATGGGTAACCATGTCTTCATCACTCTTGCTGCTGCGTTTTATCTTTTTAATTGTATAATTAATTAAATATTGCTTGTGTTTGAAGTACAGTGCGGATCTACTATGCCATTGCATTTGGACGCTGTGGCTTCTATAGGACCCTATATCCCATATGTGCGTTGCAAAATGATAGTCATAACCTCTGTTGATGAACTCTCATACTCTTTTTGACCAAGCATCTTACGAAGTTTGTAAATCACGTCACCATAGAAGTCAAGTTGAGAAAGTGCAAAAAGAAATATAAAAAGATCGGACAGGGAAAGTAGCATTCAAGGAGGACAGTCAGCCACAAAACACAGAAACAAACATGGAAACAGACAAACAAGAAGGGAAATGTAATAATAAAAGTAAACGACATCACAAACACAAAAGGGTTGACAATAGGGCTACCGTCTTGGAAAGGTCAGTGGCAAAGTAGGCCACTGTGGGTTTAAACCGGTTATAGGGTGCACCAAACCTCACACTTACCCTACTGTCATCCCATTAAAACAGGACAGTGTAAATAAAGAAATCCCCGCCATGATATAATCTCTAACCAACAAGGCAGCATCGATAGGCAATATAAGTAAAACACAAATATGCTCGTGTAAATATAATACAAAACAACAATAGCCTAGAAAGCCACAATGAAGGTACTCAGTGACTTGGCAGAAGCCAGAGCAGTAAGAGAATACACCATTAAGGGCACGACAAGAAAGATCATGGACGAACATCAAACGCCACCGTCCCAATGGGCTTTAGGTAGGCGTCATCATAGGGTCCACAGCCTGTCCGGTCATCGTACAATTAAAGAGGAAAGCATAGTGGCGAACAGTAAAAGGGTCCACCACCAAACTTGCAGTACGTCGCAAAATGATAGGGTCATAATCTCTACTGATAAAGTTTTTAACAAGTTTAACAAAGATAGTATGAAAGTGATCATGACCAAGAATCTTACGAAGTTTATAAATCACATCACCATAGAAGTCAGGTTGTGATAGTCCTTGTGATAGTTCCAAGTCGCAGAAGAGATCTAAAATTTACTTTATTATTGTAAAAGTAGATCAGAGCTACGATATTAATGTTTTTTGAAGTTTATGGTAATGGTAACCCTGATTGAGTAGTTCCTCGGTTATACAAAGATTACGAATATTCAAGTCCTCAACTCGATTACACACTCTAGAAAAACGAATACGTTTAGTAAAATAGAATCCATAGGAAGTTGCTCGTGGAACATCCCCATCTAAGTTGTGTTAATTAACAATATCAAAATAAAAGTCATCTAACTGTTCAACCGGTTGAATATTTATTTTTTGATAATGATGCTACTAAAAGCTTCAAAATAAAAGCTAGACATATTGCAGAACTTCAGTGGATGACAAACTTACAGACACCTTATCCACTCGGCCTTAATGACAATATTTTTCAAGAAGGAAATATTTCTAAAGATCCTAATATTGACATTTTTCTATGTTTTCTATTCGAAAGCGTAAATGTAAATGGACAGACATTACCGATTCATCTTTAATGGCTGATGAGTTTAATAATTTTTTCATAAACATAGCAGCAAATTTGAAACAACCAATTCCGAACTCAGATTTCAATTTGATAAACGATTTTTAAACAAAAAGGTCCCTGAGCAGATGTTTTTCAATATCCCATTAATAACCGAAGTTCAGGTGCGAAATATGTTGGTAAATTTAGATTCTTCAAAAGCAACTGGGCTTGACCAAATTGGCCCAAAACTTCTCAAACTATCAGCGAATTGCATATCAAACAGTATTACACATTTAATTAATAGTAGTATTAAACAAGGTGTATTCCCAAACACCTGGAAACATACGAAAGTGTTTCCGTTATTTAAAGCCGGACCGTCTGACGATGTAAACAATTATAGGCCTATTTCTGTATTACCTACAATATCAAAATTAATTGAAAGACATGTGCATGATTCATTCATGAGTTTTCTACAATTCTATCAGCTTTTATGTAAGTCACAAAGTGGTTTCAGGAAACAACATAGCTGTGAAACAGCTTTGGTTTATATGATAGATAAATGGCTAAAGGCATTAAATGAAGGAAAATTTGCAGGTGCTATAATGGTAGATTTCCGGAAGGCATTCGATCTGGTGGATCATAACATTTTACTTCAAAAATTAAAGTTATATAAATGTGGTGAGCTTACACTGCAATGGTTCAAATCTTACCTGTCAGATAGGAAACAAGTCGTATCTTTGAAAGGTGCTCTTTCTAAGGAACAAACAATAACGTGTGGGGTACCTCAAGGGTCCATACTAGGACCTTTAATGTTTTTGGTGTTCATCAATGACCTTCCCCTTGAACTGAATGGCATTGTTTCTAATACAGATATGTATGCAGACGATACTACCATATACGAAATAAACGAATCCAAAGATATAATAGAAATAAATCTACAGAAAGCTCTTGATATTTTGAAAGTCTGGTGCTTGCATAACGGTATGGTATTAAATGCGTCAAAAACGAAAGTCCTTTTTGTAACCATACCACATCGACGTGCCAGATTAGAAGATGAATCACTTTCTTTGCGCTATAATGACATTGATTTACAGATTACTACCGGTGATAAAATTTTAGGAGTCAATATAAATGAAATTTTAAAATGGGATGACCACATATTGTTTATTAAGAAAAAAATAGCCAGAAATGTTTGGTTACTGTCAAGAATAAAATATTTTATTCCTTTGAATTTCTATAAAGCTTACATACAGCCACATCTAGACTTTTGTAATGTAATCTGGGGTAACACAAGTCGAAAAAATATCAACAGCCTTTTAATAATGCACAGTGGAGTGCGTGGTCCAGTGGTAGAGCGCCGAACTCCAGATCGAGAGGTCGTGGGTTCGATCCTCTCCGCGGCCACGTTATTTATCCTTGAGCAAGATAATTAATCCACATTGTTTAGTACTGGTTCTACCCAGGAAGCCATCGAGAGTGATTAATCTAAGTTGCAAGAACTTGTTTCGCAATCGATGTAAAATAAATATGTTTAAACTAATAATGCAAAAAAGGGCATGTCACGTTATTTTAGGTGAACAGTATATTACTTTTCAAGCCGCTATGGAACAACTAAATTGCCTCACAATTGATCAGCGAATTATACTTCAAAAGGCCAAATTCATGTATAGAGTTTCGAACAATACTGCCCCTTCATATATTTCCGATATGTTTACTACTCGTAATTCAACTGACAGAAGTCTTCGATCACTAACTGATACTAATTTTAGTATTCCTAAGCCTAATCGGGAACTTTTTAAGGGCAGCATGTCTTACTCCGGGACCATTTTATGGAATAATATTCCAGAGCACATTCAGAAGTGTGCAACAATGAAAAGTTTTACAAACAATTGCATGAAATGGATAAAGGAAAAACAACATTAAACTCGATATAGATATCATCTCATCTTATTATTGTGTAAATATCGTTCAAACTACCACCACCAACAATGTTATTATGTTTACATATATCTTATGTATCTTGCCTTTCTTGTATTTTGTATTATGTATTTGTTATAGAGGGCCCCAAGGAAGATTAGTATAAACTAATTGGGTCACCCTCGATAAATAAAGACTTTCATTCATTCATTCATAAATCTAGGTCTCATGGTCTAAGGCGTAATGGTAACATCAAACCCAAATCGCGTGTAATTACTTCTGTGGCTGATTAACATACTATTTTTAAACAGTCTGGAAAGAACTCTATGCTTTCACGGCTTACCTCTTTGTCTATTTTTTCACTAAAGTTGATTGACGAGGAAGCCGACAAAATTTTCATTCGTACAGATCCCTTGTATAACACTGCTTCCATATTTCAAGCTGCACACAACATGTTCTCCGACCCCATATTGACAAGGAGTCTGTTCACGTCAGGCATTTTCTAAAACTACTATATATTAATAAAGGTATTGATTTCATTGACATGCCTAGTATTTTTCGGGATACTCATGTAGTTGATTATATCCCAAAATATTTAAAAAATTCCGAAAGTCCTGTAATTTGTTATAAGTATAAAAAGCCTATTAGAAAAAATATTTTCAACTACAACAAAATAGTTTCTGACCTTGATATAGTACATAATACTCCTAAGGAATGTGAATGCAACACATCGAAATTTTACTATGATCCAGCAGGTCATGTCATCACTGGTAATTTTGATATTGTTGATAAACGTATTCGGCATTTGTTTTCGAAAGGTCCTAAATATAAATTACCTTCAACTATTGATTTTAATGCCTGTCGTGCCCAGATCGCCCACTCCATTGAAGATTTTAGTATAAAATGGTGTCGTAGAGAACATTCGCACCCAAACTCGCTTTCTACTTGGAAAAAGTCTATTCTTAAAATAGACTTTTTTTAAGAATAACAAATTATTTTGCTATAAAACTTTCAGGGTGTCTTAATTTACTAATATCCAACAATTTAAAACCATTTTTGGATAAACATTCAAAAAAAAAATATATTTCCAATTTTTCATGCAGCAGAATTTTGCATTGAAAATGCCCCATCAAAAACAACTATCGCGCATGTAATTTTTATTTCTTAACCGATTTTGAAAAGTAAGGTATTTTTATTTACCACTAAAAATGTCTGTTTCATTGAAATATAACTTATTTAGGTAGTAGATTAATTTTATCTTTTATTTTATCTTAAAAGACCAAAAACCCTTTGGCTGAAACAAGCGCCCCAAACGGTAGGGTCCAGCTGGATTAGGACGACATATCCTGATACCGTTCACACTGCGTATATCAGAAGTATATGAGTAAAATTATGAAGAAAATGTCAACTTGTTCTTAACCTATGTGAAAGTATAGTAATACGAGAAACAAAAGTGAATAATAATGACTAACACAAATCGAGTGTTCAATATGAGGAAGACAATTTTAATATTAGTCATGAATATATTATATCTAAGAAGAAAAAAATATCGATATATAAGTATGGATGTTCGTTGAAAAAGTGATATATGTACTTGAGCGCATGACAATACAATTTGTAATGCAATACTCGCCAAATATAACTGCAATATTTTTGATAAAGTCAAGCATTTCTCGTGGAAGCATTTTGCAATAATTAAATAATTGCACGTAGAATGAAAATGTAAAATGAACATACTTTTATCATATACTTGCCAATAAATATGTTGTTTTTGAATGTATGATACCACATAGACCTAGCTAGTCATCGTTGCCGGGCAATGAATATTTATACAACGGATGAAATAAAGGGTAAAATATGTCATATCACGGAAATGAACCGAATGTTCATCTCGATTATTTTATCGGAGTAACACGGAAATTATCGATTAGTTCCGATCGATTGTATCTGATTTGTCAAGCGTATGGTTTGTCGTCTGCGTTTCATTTATTACTTCCATCCTGTTTTCGCCCCAGATTATTGGATATAGAATCATTATCCATGGATGAAATAACCGCTTATGACAACTCGTTTTCTTGATTAAAACATTTCAAATTCAATGGCATTTCATTTTCAGTCACGTTTCGGAAAGAAAAGATGTTGTGTACCACTTACGAGACCGACATAAACACATCAAAATGGACTAGACCTATTAATAAAAAAAACAATTCTCCATGGGTGAGCTGAAGTAATAAAAATATTTTCTTCATGGAAAACAGCATAGTGAGTGAGCTGAAGTAGACATTTCAACAAAGCTAAAGTATGACACATAGAATAAAAAGTATGTGTATTTTCATATTACTAAAGCTCTAAGGATGACATGGCGTCTCTGGCTTCGTTGAGTACCTTCTTTGTGGCTTTCTAGGCTATTGTTTTTGTATTTATATATACACGAGCATCTTTGTGGTTTACTTATATTGCCTATTAATAGTGCCTTGTTGGTTAAAGAATAGTTAATGGCGGGGATTTCTTAATTTACACGTTTTATTGAGGTTGCAGTTGGGTAAGTGTGAGGTTTGGTGCACCCTAGAATCTAGGTTTTAAAAGCCCCGTGGCCTTTTTTGCCACTAACCGTTCCAAGGCGGCAGCCCAGTTGTCAAAACTTTTTTGTGTTTGTGACGTCATATGCCACGCCATTCATATTTGACTTTTTGCATGTTTTGGGGTTTACTGTGTTCTGTGAAAGCTGCATTTCCTGTTCGACTTTTATGTAGTATTGTAATGTAGCCGATGATATGAGCGTTAACCCTTTACATATGGTACTTGTTATATCATACAGTACCTTTTTTATTTAGTTCATAATCATTTTCATTTATTTCCTTAAACAGTTGTAACAAGCGTTTGTTCATCTTCACGGATAGAATCATGATTGCACAAATATGCCGGCGTCTATATGTTCTGTTACCATACTGTTTGTGAGTGTCAACATTGTTCTAGGAATCAGTAAGTACATTATCATTTAATGTTTGATAAAATTACACGAATTCATCTTTAATGTCTTAAAAAAGTAGTCAAATCTAATACAGTAACTGGTTAATTTGGATGTAAATTGTATCACATATATTTAAACATTCTAGTTGACTTTGTTTTAATTCGAGATTCAAATTAAAACAACCAATACGAGTAAAACTACAGAATGCTCAAATGTTTAAAACACAGGGTAAATACGTTTGAACTTAAACGTCATAAACTAGAATATACGGACTGAGTGTCATACTTCGACTCTGTGATCACACCCTAAGATGACGTCTACATAAGCACCAAAGAACGGTTGCGTTATATTTTTCTCTTAAATCTGGTCTTGCCGTACAGGTAATGGTTTGTTCTCTTGTTGCTCTGGCTTCTGCCAAGTCATTGAGTACTTTCACGACGGAGGTGTGTGTTGTTTTGTTATATTTATATATACGTGGTTGTCTAAGTGTTATACTTATATTGCTTATTGTACTCGAGTTGAGGATTTTAATATTCGTAATCTTTGTATAACTAAAAAGCTACTCAACCATAAACTTCGTAAAACCTTTGCAATTATTTTTATCGTACCCCTGATCTTTTTTTCCAAATATAAAAGTAAGTTAAGGACTCTTCTGCGACAAGGACTATCACAACCTGACTTCTATGGTGATGTGATTTATAAACTTCGTAAGATTCTTGGTCTTGATCGCTTTCATACTATCTTTGTTAAACTTGTTAAAAAGTTTATCAAAAGAGGTTATGACCCTATCATTTTTCAACGTACTGCATGCTTGGTGGTGGACCCTTTTGAAGTTCGCCACTATTCTTTCCTCTTTAACTGCACGATGACCGGGCAGGCTGTGGACCCTACGATGACGCCTACCTAAAGCCCATTGGGACGGTGGAGTTTGATGTTTGTCTATGATCTTTCTTGTCGTGCCCTTAATGGTTTATTCTCTTACTGCTCTGGCTTCTGCAAAGTCATTGAGTACCTTCATTGTGGCTTTCTAGGCTATTGTTTTTTTGTATTATATTTACACGAGCATATTTGTGTTTTACTTATATTGCCTATTGATGCTGCCTTGTTGGTTAGAGATTAGATCATGTCGGGGATTTCTTTATTTACGCTGTCCTGTTTTAATGGGATGACAGTAGGGTAAGTGTGAGGTTTGGTGCATCCTAGAACCGGTTTAAACCCCCAGTGGCCTATTTTGCCACTGACTGTTCCAAGGCGGTAGCCCTATAGTCAACCCTTATGTGTTTGTGATGTCGTTTGCATTTATTATTACTTTTGCCTTCTTGTTTGTCTGTTTGCGTGTTTGTTTCTGTGTTTCGTGGTTGACTGTCCACCTTGATTGCTACTTTCCCTGTCCGATCTTTTTATATTTGTTTATTAATACTGCCTTGTTTGTGAGAGAATATAACCTGACGGGGATTGCTTCGTATCCAATGTCCCGTGTTTTTGAGATTAAAATAGGGTAAGAGTGAGGTTTGGTGTACGCAATAACCTGGTATAAACCCACAGCGGCCTTTTAGACACTGACCGTTTCAAAGGAGTAGCCCTATTGTCAAGCATTTTGTGTGTGTGATGTCACTTGCCTTACTTCTGGTTAACTTTTTAATTGTATTTGTTTAAATGCGTATTTGTGTGAAAACTACATTTCCTGTACGACTTTTATATCTTATATATTCAAATAGATCTCTTAAAGTAATATTAATGGTGTCGTGTATTATCCAGCTACCCAGAACGGTTGTGGGACTCTGACTATTGAGGAACCAGCTGTAAAAGGTAGAACTGTAACATTCACTTTTGTACCAGTAAACCAGTCTGGAGTAGCAATTGTGTCATGGTTAAGATACACACCAGGACAAGGACCAGAATGGACAAGTGCTACACGTGCATCCACTAGTTCTACTTTCAAAAAGGATTCAGTATATCATCTACTCCTCTCTAATTCCACTGACACAGCCACAACATATTATAAAGTAGCGTATGCGTTTGGTTTCCCTTTTAAATATTGCGAGGCATCCCCAATACACCTCAATCTTACAGGTTTGTTGGTTTCTTGTTGTTCTCTGATATCATTATGATAGTATATATTGTATAAATGGTAATGATACTACAAATACTTTATTATAAAATATAATACAATAAGAAACGTTGCATTTACGATGTTCTAGCATGATAATTATCCAAAACGTAGTATATATTTAAAAAGGGAATAAATGACTCTTAATGCAACGCAGATACAAACACATGCCTTATTCTAGTATTGCCAGAGTGCGGAATAGTGTATCAACGCACAACAAGAGTAATAAATGGTGCTGATGTAGAGCTTGGCTTTCTACCCTCGATGGATGTAATTAACGGTCCAGATGTCCGCTATTGGCTGTTCACACCAGATTCCTGTTCCGGCCTTGATGAGTGTACAAGCAGGAATATTACAGGTCTGTATAAAGAAACAGAAACAGAGAGAAACGACTTTGTGTTGACGATTCCAAACATAAACAGGACAATGAATGGGGTGTACAGAGTAGTGTGCACAACAGGAAGGAATCCAAAACGAACAAATGGAACAAGGATACAAATATCGGGTAAGCTTAACATTATATGAAAGTGATATTAAATCATTTTTTTGCAAAACCAAATGATAAATAAAAGAAGAAAACAGGGACAGAAAGGGTTGAGAATTAACCTGCGAAGGATGTATTAATGTGTAGCGTGCACCAGGGGCCTTGTATATGGCCCACATGCAACATTTAGCTCCGAATTATGGATTGAGTGACTTGCTCAAATAAAGTGATTAGTAACATGCAAAGAATCAACCGATATAATCAACAGAATCAGTTACTATATATTACGTACTGAAGTGTTGTATATAATAAAATAATTGAGGCAAATACAACCTAGTTTATACTGCTAAGCATTTGGGGCTCGCTTTATTCGTGTTACTTACCAAGGCTAAACACAGTTAAACCTAGCTAGAATCATGTGTTTATTATAGTTAACAAATGTTCAATTCTAAGATTGATAGTCCTTCTACCATATGCGCCGAGATGAGAATCCCTTGACGATGCTGCATGATGTCTGATCGTGTGAGGTGTATTGATTGTATATGCATTTGGGACTCTAAGTCTCATCCGAAAGACTAGTTAAGTGGAATATAATTTCAAATATTCGGTAATTACCCAATTCGGTTCTGGTCGGAATTTAATCTGCAATCTCTGTGTTACTAATCATAAATGCTAACCATAACACAACGGCGACCACCTCGAATCTGAGGAGCCGTATATAACGAACTATGACAATGACACGACGACACTACATTATACGTTATCCGTAACTTGATGTAAACTAAGGCAATTTGTGGTATTATTCTGTGTTAATGTATAGAGTAGGTGTGATCTTATTCATAACGCAATATCTATCATTTCAACATGTTAGTCAAAATGTTATCAAAATATTAAATCGTATACAATCTTTCCATTATTTATATAACGTCGAACGTGGCTATATCCCATCACTGACATTCAGTTTATTACGACTAGACAATCATGTTATATTTTTTTAATAATAAGATATTTATGTTTTCATTATTGTTCAATACTGTATATACTATTTAAGAGCGGCCGCAAACACCGGAAGTTAACATAGAACATTTGAACGAGGCTCTACCAATCAACGTGCCGTGTACCAGTAATGGTGGCCGTCCAGCTGGCAATTTACCATGTATATATCCGGTAAACCTTCCACATCTTATCCATCTCTTGAATGTCACATGCGTGATGACAAACACCAATTCCTCCTGTCACATTCGTGATATTACGGTTCCGAACATCATGGTCCAAATTAATTTATCAGCTATTTATTATTTCTTACGCAATTTTGTATATTTTTAATTATCATTGTAGATATTAATGCTGATAATGATAACGACATACCTCATCTAGTGGTTTGGCCGATAGTTGGAGCTTCGACAGTGGTAGTTTTGTTTATAGTTGTTGTACTAATTACCAGGGAATCGATAGATGATAGTGAACCAAGTATGTTATGATTTTTGTATTAGCATTGTCTTTGAATCATTCTAACTATTTAATAATTCAAACTATGAACATGTATTATCTGCCCTTTGTGAGTTTCACATAACTTATGAACAAGCAGTATGCAAAGAAACAATAATGCCAGAAAATCCACTAACCGACATTACTATCAATAACAATATATATGTATTGCACATAACCCAATTTCGTATGTTGCAAATTGGCTTTGGTGGATAATGTGCTGTGATTTCAAATTGACTTCAGCGTCCAAATATCACGGAAGTCGGATGGTGGCGTGGGTTTAGGAAGAAAGTTCATGGAAATTGTATTAGGAAATATAATGAATGTACGACCAAATGTTCTACGTTTTATACTCCATGTATAATACTATTTAGTTTTATAGCAAATAATAAAATAGATTGTGTAATCTGATATTAGATTGATAGTCTAACAGCACTATTGAACAGTGTTCAAATTATATAACTTGTTTCAATATAATATATCTATAATATGATGTTATTAAGTAAGTGGTTTCATATTGGCCCAGTTATTGGTCCAAGGACTGACAAGTTTATTAATTAACAGCCACTACACTATAATTTGTTTTTAATCAATTTATTTTTTACATACTTTGCGTTTATTTATAGTAGCATTATTTCATTTATATGTCAAAAAGCGGGCGCGAATGACGTTACTTAACGTGAATGACGTCAGTTAAATCTCGTTTTGGCGAATTTCATTATATTGGCCTTGTTTTTCATAATGGCCGACTTCAGGTTCAAATTGGCCGAGTTTGCGTCGTATTGTACGTATTGTGTGTAGAGTTTCTAGTAAAACAAGGCTAATATAGTTAAGTTAATAATGCGCGTTATTGATGCAAACATTTCGCAAATTAGGAAACAAACGTCAAATATTCAAAACAGAACGGATTGCTGATAATCAAAAGCGTGTTATTGTTTGTATTATTATTAGTTGCTTGTACTATTGTTATATGTACTGTTATTTTAGGTTCAACGAATCAGGACGACATAATTCATATGAAGTACGTATTAAGTAAATAAAGGAAATCATAAGTATATAACGCGGTGGTGATATTAAACATCTGATGTTAAACCACTGCAGGGTTCGTGATAAAACGAATGTCGTATTACATTTATAAAGTATATAAATATCATACGACATTCTTTTAAATCATGAAATTCTCAAGAATTTAATATCTGACCAATACGTCCGCTGCAAGGCGACTCTCTGAGCGTTAGTCTGGACGTCTGCCAGCCCCGTAACAGATGTATGTGTATATCCTATTACACTTTGTAAATGTACGTGTCTCAGCACAATAGTACACAGGAAAAATGTTGTGACGTGTGCCACATATGTTTTACTTTGTTATTATTGACATGTTACTTATATTTTTAAGTCATATTATTTACATATGTGCCACATATGTAAATGATACATTGTCACATATACCACATACATTTTTCATGTGAAAATAATACACATGTAAAATGCATACATATGTTTTTTCCTACAAAAACTGCAACTACTATACATAAAATGCATATAGTGTTAATATACATTTTGTACAATATTGTAAAACAAATATAAACAACATATTTAAGTTATTTAGTAAACATTGTCTTCATATGCTATACACATATTTTTCTTTCAGAGGAATGCATATGTCAAACATAATTGTCATGAATAGATATGTTTCCTGTGATGCCACTTATTAAAAATGGTGTGGTCATTACATGCGGCTAATTGTTATACATGCGTCTAATTGTCGGGAACCCTGTTTTCACCACTCTGTGTGTTGCATATTGTCCTTTTTATTGAATATTTAAATTACACTTAGTTTGCGCTACATAGCGGACCTACGGAACCATTGGCTTCGGGTGCTGTGGTTTAGATGGCAATTGTTCTTATTGTTATGCATTTACACATATGTATCCTGATAATTAAGACTGTACGTCAATAAAACGTTGTGGTCCAAACACGTAGTATATGCATATAATATTTGCACGCCAGACACATAAGGTGTCACGTATACTTTGTAAATAAATTTCAAAAGACATTTGAAAAAACCTGATCTACTGTTTTACTTATAATCAGTTTAATACAAACTCTATTAAACGGGACAATAAAACTATCAAAAGAAGTTAAGACCCTATCATTTTACAACGCACTGCATGTTTAGTGTTTTATCCATTTACAGTTTGCCTCTATGCTTACCTCTTGTTCATTCATTGTGCGGTGTCCTGACGGATTGTGGGCACTATGGTGACGTATATCTAAATCCCCAAGGACGTAATCGTTTAATGTTTCTCTTAAATAATGTCTGTTCGTACCCTTTCGTAAACTTATTTGTTTGTTCCCACGTTGCTCTGGCCTCTGCAAGTCATTTATTACTTGCTTTTTAGTTTCCTAGGCTTTTCTTTTTATAGGCATTTGTATATGATAACATATGTGTTGTACTGCTCTTATATTATAGTGAACCTGGCATATCGTCACATACACTAGCAACTCCACCAGATGGTGCTAATACGAACTTAGATATTGAACCAGGAGCCTACAACTACGGTACTACATGTGACAGTAAAGAAGACCCCCCACAAGGCCATCCCGAATCTAGTCAGGATGACGCAGAAGACTATATTCACCCAGTAAATATAGAAGATTGCAATATTTTGAATGAGCCAAATATCAATCAGGATGAGGAAGGAGACTATCTTCATCCAGTCAATATGGAAGATGGCAATATTTTGAATGAGCCAAATATCAGTCAGGATGAGGAAGGAGACTATCTTCATCCAGTAAATATAGAAGATGCCAGTATTTTGAATGAGCCAAATATCAGTCAGGATAAGGAAGGAGACTATCTTCATCCAGTAAATATAGAAGATGGCAATATTTTGAATGAGCCAAATATCAGTCAGGATGAGGAAGGAGACTATCTTCATCCAGTAAATATGGAAGATGGCAATATTTTGAATTATCTAAATATCAGTCAGGATAAGGAAGGAGACTATCTTCTTCCAGTAAATATAGAAGATGGCAGTATTTTGAATGAGCCAAATATCAGTCAGGATGAGGAAGGAGACTATCTTCATCCAGTAAATATAGAAGATGGCAATATTTTGAATGAGCCAAATATCAGTCAGGATGAGTAAGGAGACTATCATCATCCAGTAAATATAGAAGATGGCAGTATTTTGAATGAGCCAAATATCAGTCAGGATGCGGAAGGAGACTATCTTCATCCAGTAAATATGGAAGATGGCAATATTTTGAATGAGCCAAATATCAGTCAGGATGAGTAAGAGACTATCATCATCCAGTAAATATAGAAGATGGCAATATTTTGAATGAGCCACATATCAGTCAGGATGAGGAAGGAGACGATCTTCATCCAGTAAATATAGAAGATTGCAATATTTTGAATGAGCCACATATCAGTCAGGATGAGGAAGGAGACTATCTTCATCCAGTCAATATAGAAGATGGCACTATTTTGAATGAGCCACATATCAGTCAGGATGAGTAAGAGACTATCATCATCCAGTAAATATAGAAGATTGCAATATTTTGAATGAGCCACATATCAGTCAGGATGAGGAAGGAGACGATCTTCATCCAGTCAATATAGAAGATGGCAATATTTGTAATGAGTCAGAAATCAAACAAGATGCCGATTGGGATTATTTGCATTTAGATATAAGAACTCTGAACTACCCAGAGCAGGGTCCGTAATAACACCTTAACATAGAGGTAAACGGAATCTAAGATCAGTTTCAATAACAAAGGTAGTTTCAGAAATATTTAAAAGGCAAACCGTTTGTGTAAATATATGTTTGATCATTTGTTTTACCAGGGAATCAACGAAGACTTAAAGTGCCATGTTATTGTTTTTAAAATGACAAGATAACGACTTTAGGCACTACTAAAATTCATTTGTTTTGTATTGTTCATGTGTAATGTCAAATACATGACGTCTAAATTATTATGTATCCAAGTTATGCGTTTTTTTTAGGTAATAAAATAACGTGTATAAATTAAAGCAGTATGTATTGTAATATCTATAACTATTGATATCATTTTGTTGAACATGAGTTTAATTAGTATAAATTGTTTGAAGAGATATTTGTAAAGACATATCTATTTGTTAAACTAGCTTTAGTGAATTCATTGGTGTACTGTTTTATATCCTTGTACATTGCTGTGTATACTGATAGACCTATCAATGTATTTATTACACATATATCTATCATATCAAATAAACTGCAACACTTAGAAAAAAGTTATTTATGTATGTATATCGAATATATTTAATTTCAAATCGACAATATCAACACCTGTCTTGCCACAAACACGACGCAACAATATGCATAATTGAGATACTAAAATAACTGTGAAGAATTTTTGACTGGAATGCATTGGCTACGGAAATGTGTGTGACAGATCCATGGCAAATAAAAGAAATATTCTAACTCGTGCATTGCGTGTTTGTACATGGTAAACAACCGGATCATTGCAATGTTGAAATGTTGCGATTGTTAGTGATGTTTACCATGTCCATGGATCGGATGCTTTCTATACCGTTTTAAATGAATTAACATCACGGTGTGGCACTAAGATGATGCATGGTCCCAGGATAATAATAATAATAATAATAATAACAATAGAAACTATAATCTAAAACACAGTTGTGAATACAAAAAATGAGGAACATATTTCTATAGAAGCCAGAACAACCAAAGGCAATGGTACCGTAGGCCCAAACTGCACCATAAAAAACATTTAAGAAATATGTTTCTGTTGCAGAAGTTAACGGTATTTATAAACGTACCGGTAGACAATCAGTCATTATTTTGTTTATGTATATTTGAAGAAAAAGCGGATATGATTTATATCCATACTAATCAATCCACTTGATGATGTTGCATTTATAATTCAAAGTTACAAGCAACATATTTTGCGTCCGCATATTGATGCTCCCCCATATGACCATAAAAAGCATATTTTTAAATAACGTATTTAAACAAAGCCATCGGTTTCATTAACCGAGCAAGTGGTTTAATGACAGGCGGGTGTCTGATACAATTCCAAAATATTTTAAAGATATTGAGGACTACCATAATATGTTACACCTCTAAACCGTCTGTTGTTTTCGACACTAGTTCTCGTACGTTGACTGAATTTATTTATTGACCAGAATCATAATATAATGAATGTCATATCTAATGTTGTCAAAACTTAAGACATAACCAATTATCACGTGATATTTATGTAAGAATTTGCAAAAAAATATGTTTAAATTGCAAAATTATGTGTGGTTGTTGTTGTTTGTTTACATTATTTCTTTCTTTATATAGTTTGTTTTCAAATAAACCGATTTGCGATTTTATAGTTATAGTTGAACCGAGAAACGTGCTTACAATCTCAATTTATTTTGAACATGCAAATGTAGATTTAAAACATACACAATCGTTGTTATGTTTAATTCCAATTCTATGATATAATCACTTACCTGATTTGTTTTAATGCACTTCTTTTATTAGTGTCTTCAATATGGATCCAAATGACATGTTTATTCTGTGATATGAAGTATCGTATATTATTGAATTATTAAGTGAATCAATGTATTGAAATAGCAATAATCTCATTTATTAGCAGATGTTTTGTCTGTTTTCATCGATACAGGTATGTGTTAGCCCTTCGTTAGCCAAACAACGTGTAAACGCTTATCTGAGTTACTTTCCTCAAAAATAGAATGAAATCAAAGGACTGAAGGTTCTGAGAGTCGCCTGGCTAGAAAGTTACTGAAGGATGTGTGAAATATTTGTGTGAAATATTGTATTTGAAAATATGTCGCTATATGAAGGCTATTATTTTAAGATAATTACCATTTCTTCGAGAGGAATAAAACATAAAAAAGAGAGACAGTTAAATAAAACTATTTTATGAGAACGTGATTCAGTTTTAAAGAGTAACAATGATTTATGCATACTGCGAGATCAAGGCTGACAACATGTTATAATTACTATTAAACAATAAAATCAAATGAGATCACAAATATACATATAATTTGAGCTTGAACAATACTGTATAAAAATAACACAAGGTCCAATGTACAAATATATATTTAACAACACATGTCAATCTAACTTGGCAATATGTTTTAAGGCGAATACAAAATGAAGTCGAAGAAAATGCGTATAATATGTTTATTTTTGTCAAGGCAAATATATGTGAATTATTTCCAATACAAAACATGTTTAAAAGATAGTGTTATGTGAGTTCTTCACTATATTTTATAGTATTGCGTGAGTTTTATTGCACCACAGTATTGCAACAATACAAAGACATTACAACGAACATATCATAGACCTTCTCTAATGATATTCAATATTGAAGCAGATAAGAGCTGAGATGGTATTAACATGTTATTAATATGCACATTAACGATTTATTACATGAATAAATAGACAAGCAGCACCAATGCTTCTGAAATATCTAGAAGGCCACATCATGCATGTGGAGCCCTATGGTGCTGCAGTCAATAAATGTAATATACCCATCATCAATGACAAAACCATGATATTCTTTCTTACACGCTTAATATTTAATTTAATTAACGTCATTAACATTTCGAGACAAGTGTCCTAACAGAGAAGATCTTGTGGACAAGATGTCAGATGCATATAAAAAAAACATACTAGTGAAGTTTGGTGAAAATCCTGCAAGAAAGACGCGAGATACACATGTCGTAGCAGAGACCGTACGTAACCTATCTCAGGAGAAAGAACTGGCTAAGTGTCCGGTCCGTGAGAGAGCGTACCGCGTTCATAATTATAAAGGCGAAAACCAGAGGACATCGATAAGTTAAAATTTTACAGTTAAATGATATTTAATTATGAATTACATAAAATTAAACACATTAAACTTCGTAAAACATTTGCAAAATGGTATTATGGTAACCCTGAAATTCCTTCCAAATATAAAGTAATTTAATATCTCTTCTTCGACAAGAACTATCACAACTTGACTTTTATGATGACGTGATATACAAACTGCGTGAGATCCTTGGTCATGATCACTTTCATACCATCTTTGTTAAACTTGTTAAAAGGTTTATCAAAAGAGGTTATGACCCTATCATCTTGCAACGCATTGCATGCGTGTTGGTGGACCTATTTACAGTTCGCCAATATGCTTTCCTCTTTAATTGTGCGATGACCGGACAGGCTGTGAACCATATGATGACGTATACCTTATGCCCCAAAGGACTGTGACGTTTGTTGTTTGTCTGCAGTCTTGTCTTGTCGTGTCCTCAATGGCTTATTCTCTTGTTGCTCTGGCTACTTCCAAGTCACTGTGTACATACTTTGTTGCTTTTTAGGCTATTGATGGTTTTTGTATTTATATATATACGAGCATCTTCGTGTTTTACTTATATTGCCTATGCTGTCTTGTTTGTTAGAGAAAATTTCATCACTGTCCCGATTTATTGGATTGACAGTAGGGTAAGTGTGAGGTTTGGTGCACCCTAGAACCTGGTTTAAACCCCAGCGGCCTTTTTTGCCACTGACCGTTTTAATTAACAGAAATTGATTCCTTAAATAAATGATTGTCTAGCTAATGCAGAAGCCAAGATACTAATGTAGAGTTGCTCTAATTTTATAGTAGTTTTAATATATTGAAGGTCTGCTGATTCTGAATCTAAATGATGTCACTTTGGCATCCTTGAGGAAATTGAAATATCCAAGATGGCCGTCTTTGACTAGGTATTTTGGGTCAATGAATCCATTTTTGACTTCATATTGCTTAATAGTTAAATACAAATATGCAAGATGGCCACCAAGATAGCTGTTGTGACAGTAAAATGATAATATCTTGGCTTTTGCATTAGCTAGACAATCATTTAATTAAAGAATCCATTTCTGATTCAGCTTAATTAAAAGACACAAATATCCAAGATGGCTGCCAAGATGGCTGCTAAGATGGCTGCCAATATGGTTGCCAAGATGGCTGCCAAGATGGATGCCAAGATGGCTGCCAAGATGGCTGCCAAGATGGCTGCCAAGATGGCTGCCAAGATGGCTGCCAAGATGGCTGCCAAGATGGCTGCCAAGATGGCTGTTCGGGTAATACAATGGCACTCTCTGACACTATATTATGTCTATGGTTACAACATAACCATTGCCTTACTTCAATCTCTTCCGTGGCAGAAGGGTTAACGACGTTGAGCTTCTTACAACGAACCTTCTTGCCTCTCATCGCTAGGTTCGCATCTCACAGGGATCTCGACTTGTAAGCGAGAATGAGTCGATTCGTATGGATGGCGGGAGTGTACTGTACGGGTTCTACCCAGGTAAAGCTATAAAGACTGTAAAAGTCTGTCCGCACTGAAGTGTTGGTGTTAGCGCCTCAGCCATAGAAGTAGTCATTGGGTCTTGGTTGCACCATATCTATAAGTGGCATTTTGGTTGCATTGTCCAAACTGATGTAGAATTCAATATATTGTTCACGGCAGCCATCTTAGCAGCCATATTGGATATTTGTATTTAACTAATAAGTAAAGTGAGGTCAGGCATGGTTTCATTGATCCTCCCCGATGCCCACCCACTCCCATGGCCTCCTACCAAAAAAAGTCACGGACATCAACATAATTGTCCTAGTTAATAAAAAAGCCAAGATATTGTCATTTTAATGTCACGGCAACCATCTTGGCGGCCAACTTAGATATTTCAATTTCCTCAAAGATGCCAATGCGACATCATTCAGATTCAGAATCGGTGTATGTGGCACCGCTAAAGACAACTCCGCTAAAGAGCACAGGTCCTCTAAAGTCCTCATAAATGTTTGCTTAAGTCCACAACTCCGTTATAGTTCACACACATTTCCGCTAAAGTCCACACAAAAGGAATGCCAAAGTCCACAAAATGTTCCGCTAAAGTCCACACCAAATATTGTTGTCACATAATTATAACTAATAGATTAAATAAAGAGACTAGAGTATATAAAAAGATAAAAATATTCAATCAAAGAATACTGTATAACCTCATATAAGCACTCATGCATACAGCATACATAGCCTCACATACAACTAACTAATTATAACATAGTAGTTAAACAACTGGCAGTAGTTATAATCCGTATCATGTCCTATAGCCTATAGGTTGCTATAAGTCTATTAAAATATAAACCAGCCTCAAATTCATGTAATGCACAGTCATAAACAAATGTAAACGAATGTATCTCGGGCGTCGCACCATTTGAGTTAGTAAATACTATTCTGTTATGATGATACTACTCAGGTATAGTCAAGAAACCCACTTAGGCACTGCAGCTCAATTATTGTTACGGAACCACTAATATATAAGTATTTCCACTCAGTAACAACAACTTAGGTAACGGTACGGGACCACACAGGTATACGTACAATCCACACAGGAGACACTGCTTATGTAATGGTACAAATGAGTATAATAATGGACCTTTGGAAACGGCCGAGCACGACACATACGAAATATTGCAGTCTCGGTTTGATTGAGACTGTTCATGAGCCGTAGTGTAATATTCTAGCTACCGCTCACGCCCTCTAGCCCCGGGTTGAGCAGAACTCAATATTCATAAAATCAATAATACACAATTTTAACCATCCCGAAGATGGCATCCATACGGCGGTGGACATGGAGTTAATTGCTTCCCCATGTCGTACGGCGTATGGTCCCAGTATCTAATAACATTAAATGCCCCGAAGAGAGAAATAAACATAATGGAATTTAGTTGGGAGCAGCGGTTATGAAGCCTGCGTATCACAAGTAACAGCCAAAAGACTAAATTAAAAAGCAGACAACATATCCTATAAGTGGTTAAACAATACCCAGAGCCTTTTATCGGCCGGAGTAGTGGAACCACCGAATCAAAAATTAAGTAAGAAATCAAAAGAAATTAAAAAATGTACCACCGATAACTAAATACAAGACCACACAGACATATATGTACAAATCCACACAGGAGTCATTACTTCTGTAACGGTACAAGACCACACAGGTATATGTATAAATCCACTCAGGAGTCTCCACGTAAGTATGAATCTACGTCCACTTGGATATCCCCACTCAGGTATGAATAACAATTGGTTCCCATGTCTAACTACTGCTCATGACCATCCTGGACATCACATAAGCCACCGACAATGAAAGTCCTGTAATTTGTTATAAGTACAAAAAGCCTATTAGAAATATTATTTTCAACTACAGCAAAATTGTTTCTGACCTTGATATAGTAAATAACACTCCTAAGGAATGTGAATGTAACACATCAAAATATTGCTATGCTCCAGCAGGTCATGTCATCACCGGTAATTTTGATATTGTTGATAAACGTATTCGGCATTTGTTTTCGAAGGGTCCTAAATATAGATTACCTTTAATTATTGATTTTAATGCCTGTCGTACCCAGATCGCCCACTCCATTGAAGATTTTAGTATACAATGGTGTCGTAGAGAACATGCGGACCTAAACTTGCTTTCTACTTGGAAAAACTCAATTCTTAAAATTATAGATACACGTATTAACTTTTATAACGTTAACCCCTCTTTACTTCCTCCAACACCTAGGTTTTCATTTCGTAATTTAAAATCGCGAATTCAGGAATTTCATAATAAATCTGTTTTAGTTACTGCCGATAAAGCAGCTAATAATGTAATTATTGTTTGACGCCTACATTACGTCATTGTTTTATCTCTGAAACTCGGCAACACAAATTCGTATACTCCAGTACATTCTACTGAAGAGGATGTTGTTTCCACACATATCACTAGGTGCACTACTTTCAAGGCTGAGATAGACGAAAAGCAAAACAAACTGGCTACTATGTACTGGATTCCTAAATAACATAAAAATCCATATAAGGCCCGCTATATTTCGAATACTAGTGCCTGCACTACAACAAACATCTCCAAACTTTTAACTTCTTGTCTTACTGCCGTTAAAGATCACGTTAAACGATATTCTGATAAAACTTATGAAAACTTTGGGATTAATTTGTTTTGGTCTATGAAAAATTTAGGAGACGGTCTTCATAATTTTTTCAAAAAACGTCATGTTTCATCTATAAGCACTTATGATTTCTGTACACTATATACAACTTTACAACATCATCTAATCAAAGACAAGCGACTTTCTCTTCTTCAAAAAACATTCGCTAGAGAAATTACTACATATTTGGCCAGTAATAATATTAAAGCGTTTATTACTAAGGGCAGTTTAGACAATTATACTATGTGGACTATGAAGTTTGTGAAGCACTCATCTTCCTATTAGATAATATTTTCGTCAGGTATGGAACCACCGTTTATGGACAAATTGTTGGTATCCCTATGGATACAAACTTACACACTTTCTGTTGTTTTTGTCTCTTTCGTTGTATTGTCAATTCCTTGTTTGCAGTACAGTGTGCACCTACGATGCCATTGCGCTCGGACGCTGTGGTTTATATAGGACCCTATATCTCATTTTTGCACCACTGTCGCAGATTTGTTTTTATTTTGCTATAAAAGAGATTTCATGATGAGTCTTTCACCAGATACCCAGGCAGATGTTATCTAGATGACATTTGAACATTGACAACCCATTCTTTCCAACTATGGTTAATAATATTTATCCTAAAGGACTTCAGCTTAACAAAGCTAATATATCTGATAATCACGCTTCTTTTCTTGATTTAGATCTCTCGATTGAAAATGGTGAAATAATTAGCAAAATCTATGACAAGAGAGATGATTTTACTTTTGACATTGCTAATTTTCCCCACTTGGATGGGGATGCTCCCCTAGCAACTTATTATGGTGTGTATGTGTCTCAACTTATTCGTTCTTCAAGAGCTTGTACTCGAGTTGAGGACTTTAATATTCGTTATCTGTGTATAAATAAAAAGCTACTCAATCAGGGTTACCGTTACCATAAACTTCGTAAAACCTTTGCAAAATGTTATTATCGTAACCCTGATCTTCTTTCCAAATATAAAAGTAATTGAAGGACTCTTCTGCGACAAGGACGATCACAACCTGACTTCTATGGTGATATGAGTTATAAACTTCGTAAGATTCTTGGTCATGATCACTTTCATACTATCTTTGTTAAACTTGTTAAAAAGGTTTTCAAAAGAGGTTATGACCCTATCATTTTGCAACGTACTGTATGCTTGATGGTGGACCCTTTTACAGTTCGCCACTTTGTTTACCTCTTTAATTGTACGATGACCGGACAGGGTGTGGACCCTATGATGACGCCTACCTAAAGCCCATTGGGACGGTGACTCTGCCAAGTCATTGAGTACATTCATTGTGGCTTTCTAGGCTATTGTTTTTTGTATTATATTTACACGAGCATATTTCTGTTTTACTTATATTGCCTATTGATGCTGCCTTGTTGGTTAGAGATTAGATCATGGTGGGGATTTCTTAATTTACACTGTCCTGTTTTAATGGGATGACAGTATGGTAAGTGTGAGGTTTGGTGCACCCTAGAACCGGTTTAAACCTCCAGTGGTCTTTGTTGCCATTGACCGTTCCAAGGCGGTAACCCTATTGTCAACCCTTTTGTGTTTATGATGTCGTTTGCATTTTTTATTACTTTTGCCTTCTCGTTTGTCTGTTTGCAAGTTCGTTTTTGTGTTTTGTGGTTGACTGTCTTCCTTGAATGCTGCTTTCGTCCGATATTTGTATCTTTCTTCACTTAAATAACTACTATAACTACAGGCTAGGGACGGAGAAACTTACAATATATCTCTGTTTCTCGTGCCCATCTTCTACTTCTAAATATTGGTCACAACATCTGTATTTCATGTTGTCCAGTCAACTGCTTGGTAAAGACTGAGCACACAAAAGCTATTTCAATTACACACCCGATTTACATTTAGGATTTACTGAGTAACCGGTCTGACTAGTTTACCTATGTACACTTATAAATCAAAGTACCTAGGGTTTGGTGCACCCTAGAACCGGTTTAAACCCCCAGTGGCCTACTTTGCCACTGACCGTTCCAAGGCTGGTAGCCCTATTGTCAACCCTTTTGTGTTTGTGATGTCGTTTGTTTTATTATTATTTTTGCCTTCTTGTTTGTCTGTTGGCGTGTTTGTTTCTGTGTTTTGTGGTTGACTGTCCTCCTTGAATGCAACTTTCCCTGTCCGATCTTTTTATATTTCTTTATAGCAGGCAATTTTGAGACAATTATCAAAAAACACCACAAATGTTTTCGCTAAAGTCCACAACAATATTTCAGCGAAAAATACTGTTTTGAATTTAACTATTTTCTCATTTGTGCGAGATGTTTAATATATGCAACACATACTTCCGCCAGATGTAGTTTACATGTATAAATTATCAAAAGTTTTGTAAATACGCATTATTTGGCTGGAAGCATTATAGCGCACTTGGTTACATAGGTATACATAAACTTTAAACTGAAATTACAAGTTGAACAAGGGCCATCATTTTGCTTAAATGAAGCACAGAATTTTGGATCATTTGTCTGTGACTGTGATGATACTGAAGACATCACCTAAGTTTCACTAATGTGTGACCAGTGGTTGCTGAAATAACTGAACTGGCTAAACAATAACTGAACTTGCTAAACAAACATTATATAAAGCCAACGCCGGCCCCTTCGCCGACCCCCCCCCCCACCCCGGGGTGTGTACAATACTAGTAGCTCTCTTTATTCTTCGAATAGTCGAGTTTAAAATTAAATATACGAAAGACGGGTAGGTTTGACATCAATATTGAGGAGTCCTGCCTATCTTTGCGCTAGCACCCCTTCAAAATATAGTTTTAAGAACCGCGGTACTAGTACATGTAATATATATAGTTAGAACGAAGATACACAGAGCCGCGGTGTTTATTCATACACTTAATTTAAGAACCACGGTGTGTATACATAAATAAATAAAAAATCACGGCCTGTATATAGATAAGTAAGAAACAAGGACAGTAGGCAAATACATATTAAGAACCACTGTCTGTCAACAGATATATAGTAAGAACTAATTATTACCTGAATACATTATTCCTGTAAATATATCCTGTATACAAAGAATAAGGTTCTTAGGCAGTCACCAAGGTGGTATTTTACAAACGTCGTAAGATCCTTGGTCATGATCACTTTCATACTAGCTTTGTTAAACTTGTTAACACATTTATCAAAAGAGGTTATCATTTTGCAACGCACTGCATGCTTGACGTTGGACCCATTTACAATTCGCCACTATGCTTCCTCTGTAATTGCGCGATGACCGGACAGACTGTGGACCCTACGATGACGTCTACCTAAACCCCAGAAGGACGGTGACGTCTACCTAAAGCCCAAAAGGACGGTGACGTTTGATGTTTGTCTGCAATATTGTCTTGTCGTGCCCACGATGGTTTATTCTCTTGTTGTTCTGGAATCTGCCAAGTCATTGAGTACCTTCTTTGTGGCTGTCTAGGCTATTGTTTTGTTTTTCTATATATACACGGGCATCTTTGTGTTTTACTTATATTGCCTCTTTATGCTGCCTTGTTGGTTAGAGAATAGTTTATGGCGGGGATATCTTTATTTACAATGTCCCGTTTTATTGGGTTAAAGTAGGGTAAGTGTGAGGTTTGGTGCACCTTAGGTCCTGGTTTAAATCTTTGGCGGCCTTTTTTGCCACTGAACGTTCCAAGGCGGTAGCTCTATTGTCAAATTTTGTGTCTGTGACGTCTTCGTTGGACTTTTATTCATCTTTAAAGTTGTTCTGCGTTTCTGTGTGTGTGTGGTTGACTGTCGTCCTTGAATGCTGCCTGTCCTGTTCGATTTGATCTAATGTATACCCTGTATACAGCATGACATTGTATAACCTGTATACTGCAAACAAGGTTCTTAGATATACCCTATAAACAACGAACAAAATATGACCGTATGTACCTATGTATGCAAGTCGGTATGTATATTTTCTTTCTTGAACTTCTGTTATTTCTGTAGAGTGTGTCCGTCTTCTCAAAGTCACTTCCTTGAAAACCTCAGCGCTTAACGCGATACACATTGTTCGCATAAGAACAGTTTAATCTTCTAATAATCGCCAGGCAGGATGATTGAAGTCCTTATTCTAGACTTACCTTGACTGCGCATCGTCTTAATACATGCCGTTTTCAAAAGGTATATGCGTAGAAAACAATATAACTATTTAACTATTTAACGTAGTTCTGACGTAAGCTATGACCCACAATCAGTCTGCATTTCCTCTGGTACACCTACTGAACATATCGACTAATGCCTCAGATACTCTCTCAGTTTCAATTGAGATCAATGCTACTGCCTCTGGATACCTATATGCACAGTCTACCAAGGTTAAAATATACCTATTTTTCCTTTCCGACACTGGAAATATTGGACCGACTATGTATACTGCTACCCGTTTAAATGGTGTATCAATCATTTGCATCTGACCTAAATGTACTTTGGTCACTCGACCTTTTGGTACTGTCCTTTGGCATACATCGCAGGACCTACAATACCTCGTTACACCTCCACTAACGCCTGGCCAATACAAAAATGCCAATATTCTATCTGACTTTTTCTTTACGCCTAAATGACCTCCCATAATCGACTCATGAGCTAACTTAAGCACTGTCGTTCTATACTGGGTAGGTACCACTAATTGGTGAAACTGTCTACCACCACTATCTTCAATTTCCCTGTAAATGTAAAATAAACTCTTCCTATGCACAATCTTAGAACTACCGGACCCATTACACTTCCTAACTAAACCCTCCTTAGCCTTCACTCTACAAGGATATAATGACTGGTCTGGAGTTTGTGCTGCTATAAACTCCGCTCTATAAATATCACCTACGGCTGCAGAAACATTTAATTTTCTATAAGCCTGAACTTGCTTCGGAACCTGCGCACTAGTCTCTACTGCATTATTTATGCTACTCCGAAAATTTGATACTACTGGAAGTACTGATCCGTCTATGTTTCCTATCGCTAAGTCGTACATCGGTTCGTCCATACGTAGTGCCTTTGTAGTCCCTTTAAAGATAGGTGTATCTACATCTATTCTCGCTATTGGCACGTACTCTACCGACATATTTAACAACATACACGGTGACTGTTTATCTACCAACTGGTCATCGGTAACTAAACTACGCTTCAATACTACACCTGTACAATCTGTATCCCTCATTACAATTACGACCTTCCCATTTACTCTACCATCTGCTTTTGAAAGATTTGCATACGGAAATATGCATGTTCCGATCTTCGCCATTACGCCATCCGATTTAACACAACAACTACTACTCTCGGTTTTAGAAACCGGACTATTATCACCTCTGCCTCTACCTTCACCTCGATTTTGACCACCTCTACTTCTATCAAAACTCTATGGATTGTTAAAACCTTGGTTCTGACTATCTACATTGCTACCCACTTTACTATTGTCACTACGACAGCGGATACTTTTACCGCTTTTCTACATCCATGTGAAGCATGAATGGTTAAACATAATGAACTGTATCTATCAATAACTGTAAAGTTATGATTAATAAACAATACAATCAAAGCACCGCAATTACTGCAAAGCAGAAATTAAGTTATATTATGAAAAAGTAAAACTGAGTATTTTTATGTCAACAATAATTTGATTTCAATCTCAATTTAAAAATACATAAAAATACATTTAAGAATGACGAGATCGTTATATATCGGAATGCTGATAATTTATTCAAACACTGATTATGCTGAAAAACGAATATTCACACTATATAACATTTAACATACATTGTCGAATTAGGTATTTATAATTGCCGTGATATTAAATCATCATCAATTGCTTAGCATTTGTAGCATCATGATTACATACGCATACAATACATTCACAATAAGCACAGAATCGAGAAAGAAAGCAAGATATTGTGAGATAAAACATCAAAGGTTTTTAAACGGTAGAAAACAGGAATAGCTTGTCTGTGGAAAAGGCAAAAACAGTTGGTCTGCGGAAGATTATCAGAACATTTGATATGCGGGAAAGGTATTTTACGTTTAAAGAAACTAACTCGCCAATAAAGACAAAAGTACACTACGCAACCGTTTATGAAAACTCTAGCCAGGTGTTCAGGTGATATTATAATAATATATATGTGGCAATTAAAGGTATATGTTTGTTCAACGTCAATACATAGGCGTTAAATGAATTATGAGTTGGTAACACTTAATTCGACGCTTCACTTTTGGGGTTTGGGGTTTAGCGGTTTATATTGTGTCTATAGAGTTCGGGTTCTCAAAACAGGTAAACTATACACATGTATATACATCGTCGTCAGTATGTTAAAAAACGGTGTACACATGTTGTAAAATGTGGATTTGTTGGCGGTTATTTACGATAAATAAACGTAAAGGTTCGCATATTTGTAGTATTGTTTATTAATACATGAAAATCAATTCTCAGCTCACCCGCTCCACCCCTTGTCAATATCATTTCGTGTTAAATGGGGTTTCATGTGGGTGTATGAGTGTATAGGTATACCTATTTTATTATTTAAATATTTCTGTGCACCAGCACACATACTACCATACTACCATTCTAATTCAATAATTCAGCGGACAATAAAATTCCTACGTTTTGCAGTTGGTCTAACCATTGACCTACTTTATGACATTAAATGGCCTGACTAGCAATGGCAAACATCCTTACGGTGTTCGGACACTCCAATAAAAAATGATCCTAAAAAATGCCATCAACTATTAAAATAAGCGTTTTTATTACAGATGGACTGCCTAAAAACACATTTTTTGACAACAAAATCAGTCGGATGTTTCGGTCCTAGATTTTCTCAGCATTTAACACGTTGTTTGACTGTATGCTCAGATTGGTAAACAGACACAAAAACAAACAACCTATCCTATACAGCAAGTTACGAAACATAATCGAAGATAACTGTTGTAATATCGTGTATACGTACCTGTACCATGTAGATAACAAAATATATTTTTCAGATATTACCTAAAATGGATGGTTAATGATATGTCTTACAATTTCTTCATATTGTTCCTATGAACAACCGCTTTAAGAACATGGAATCTTCAATGTGATAGTTTCATACAATTCCATGACCAGCGGCGTAAGGGCCCAGTTTCTCACAAAATACTTTGCCCTAAACGAGAAAAAAATGGGCGTAATAAAAAGAATGACAATTAGATGGGAGGAGAGGTTATGAAGCCTGCGTATCATATGTTACAGTGAAATGACTAAAATTAAAAGCAAACACCATATTCTAAGGGCGATTAAAAATACGCAGAGCCTTTAAAGCCTGGAGTAGTGGAACCAACTATTCGAAATTAATGTAAGAAAACAAGGTATGTGTGAATGCGGCAACGACATGTGTATATCCATATCTGGCTCAACGATCTCCAAAGATCGGAATGAATAACAGTTCTGATTGCAAGCACGGTGACGCGTTTTACCGCCACCACACTGCACAGGCAACGCTAGTGTGACATATAAAAAGAGTATGACATGAGAAGTCTGGAAATCGATGAACACGATAAATTTATATAAACAAAATATTGCATGAACGGTAATGGTAATGGTTATGTTCGTGAACAGTAATGGTAATGATAATGTTCGTGAACGGCAATGGTAATGTTAATGTTCGTGAACGGCAACGGTAATGGTAATGTTCGTGAACGGTAATGGTAATTGTAATGTTCGTGAACGGCAATGGTAATAGTAATGTTCGTGAACGGTAATGGTAATGTTCGTGAACGGCAATGGTAATGATAATGTTTGTGAACGGCAACGGTAATGGTAATGTTCGTGAACGGTAACGGTAATGGTAATGTTCGTGAACGGTAATGGTAATGGTAGTGTTCGTGAACGGTAATTGTAATGGTAATGTTCGTGAACGGTAATGGTAATGGTAATGTTCGTGAACGGTAATGGTAATGGTAATGTTCGTGAACGGTAATGGTAATGGTAATGTTCGTGAACGACAATGGTACTGGTAATGTTCGTGAACGGTAATGGTAATGGTAATGTTCGTGAACGTTAATGGTAATGGGAATGTTCGTGAACTGTAATGGTAATGGTAATGTTCGTGAACGGAAATGGTAATGGTAATGTTCGTGAACGTTAATTGTAATGGTAATATTCGTGAACGGTATAGGAAAATGCTAGCTACCGCTCACGCCCTCTAGTCCGGGTTGAAAGAAATATTATTTTAAATGTCAATAGTACAGAATGTTTGAGCCATCCCAAAGATGGTATGCATATGACGGCGAACATGGAACCTCCAATTTGATATGTTCATACCATTCCATGACCAGCGGTCCCTGTTTCTTACGAAATGTTTTGCCCTGAACGAGAAAACAATGGGCGAAATAACAAAATGGTATTATGATGGGAGTAGAGGTTCCGAAGCCTGCGTATCACATGTTGCAATCAAAATACTAAATTTAAAAGCAGACAGCATATCATAACATTATATCCTTACTAATATCCTAATATCATTGCTTTGTGGTTTTATAGGCTTTTGCTTATTTTATATTATATATACATGATCGTGTATGTGTTTTACTTGTATTGCCTATTAATGCTTCCTTATTTGTTACAGATTATAACCTGGCGGGGATATCTTTATTTACACTGTCCCGTTTATTTGGATGCCATTAGGGTAAGAGAGAGGTTATGTGCATCCTAGAACCGGTTTAAACATCCCCCCCCCCCCACCCACTTCCATTTTGTGCCATTGCTCGTTCCAAGGCGAGAGCATTTTATGTTTGTGATGTTATATGCAAAATGATTTGTTATCTGATATCGATAGTAATTCGTGTACTTTTTGGAAGTCTATCGGAAAAAATAGGTGTTGGCTTTCAAAAGAAGAAAAAATCCAGTGGAAGTAACAGATGATACTGGTAATATTGTCTCAGATAGCGAATCTATATTATTAAAGTGGTAAAACAGTTTTTCAAATTTGTAGTAGACTTCAGCTAATCAAAGTTTTCCGATTAATTTCGATAATGAGCATGTAACAAATAATGAATCTATTCCAGAATTTGAAAATGAAATTACTATAGCTGAGATAAAAAAAAGCAATTTTTAATTCCAACAAGGATAAAGCAAGCGGTATCGATGAAATACCAGCTGAAATATTTCGTAATTAAACCTCTGTTTCCATTTTAATGTTAATTACAATACTGGTATTATTCCCACTGAATGGGGAAAGGGTATTGTTCATCCCATTCCTGAATCGTCAACTAATGATCCACGTCATCCTATGTCGTTCAGAGGCATGCAATTATGTCTTTATATGCATCTGTTTCATCCTGTGTACGTATAAATGTTTTTTTATACAGAATGTTTTAATGTTACAACAGGATTAAGACAAGGTTGTTGTTTATCCCCATTGCTCTTTAATTGCTTTATTAACGATTTATCATTACAATTAAAATAGTTAGGTCTAGGAGTAGATATTGGTGATGATGATATCATGTATGCGGATGATTTTTTACTGCTGGCCGAAAATGAAACAGATTTACAGCTATTGTTAAATACACTAGATGATTGGTGTGAAACCAATTGTATGTCAGTCAATATAAATAAAACTAATGTTGTGCATTTTAGACCAAGATCAAAACCACAGACGATTCTTGAATTTAAATGTGGCGGATCTGATATATTTATTTAAAATAAATATTTATATTTAGGCCTTGTTTTAGACGAATATCTCAATTATGATGTAACAGCTTCATTTGTTGCACAGTCAGCCAGTCGCGCGTTAGGCCTTGTAAAGTTTATACTAAACTATTTGATTAGCTGGTTTGGTCTATTGTAGCTTATGGTGCAGCAATATGGGGTACTCAAACCTATTCTTGTATTGAAGCCGTACAACATAGAGCACTGCGAGTATTTTTGGTACGGCAAGAAACACACCATCAGCTGCAATGTCGGTAGAAATGGCATGCCCACCGGTTTGTGTTAGACAAATAATTGCAGTATCAAATTACTGGGTACGATTGAGTCATATGCCAAATATGTGTTTCAATAAAAGAATATTATTTCATTGTTTTAATAGTAAAGGTTCTTGATGTAAAAATTGGTGTTACAAAGTTTTAATTTGTTTCTTCAAAAAATGAATTTTTATAATGTTCCAAGTGTAATTAACCCTATTGTTAAACGTACATTTTTAGATGATGTTAAGAGTGCATCTTTACAATAAATTGGAATGCAAATATTAACGCGGAACGTGGTAGTAGTAATAGTGGTGGCAATAAGTTACGTACTTATTAGTTATTTAAAACTACCTTTGAAACAGAAAGGTACTGTAAACTAATACTACCAAGAAATCATAGGTCGGCTTATTCTAGATTCCGTTGTTGCGTAACACCAATTAGACTAGAGACTGGAAGATATGAAAGAATTCGGATTAGTGAAAGAGTTTGTCCATTTTGTAATGTTCAGGTGGAAGATGAGTTACATGTTATGATAACCTGTCCTTTATATAATGATATCAGAGCTAATTTATATGATAAAGCAATAAGCCGTAATCCCTATTTTAACAACTCTACAGATGAACAAAATTTAGTACATTTATTCACAAATGCAGACTTAATTCGTGTTTGTGCCAAATCCTTCTACTTAATTCTACTACGTCGATCTACCTTTTTGTATCGCTAATCCTTTTTCCTTCTTAAATATGCCAAACAATGTCAATTTTATACATGTAAATAATGTCAATTTGTTTCTATCATATCATGATTCTGTTTTATTTTCTTTTATGAAAATGATGCTAATCAGTTACTTTTTGATCTGATCAAAAGGGATAAATGATTTTTTAATTGTTTTCCAACTAATGCGCAATAATGTTTTATTTATTTTGTCAAATCTTACAATACTCATTCTTAGTACATATTTTATAAATAGATTAGCATCATTTACATAGTCTTAATGTGTAATATATATGCTAATATCGTTTGAGTTTGATGTCATTAGCTACGTTTAAAATGTGTTGATGGTTTTATAATTATAGTCTCTTATAATTCTAATTAGAATGGCATGGCTATCTTATAATGCTTACGATGTTTTATTTATGTTTGTATTTATTGTAAACCATGAAGTGACTTTAATAAAGAAATTTATGTACGTTGCCTTTTATTCAGCTTTGTTTGTTTGTGTGTATGTTTGTGGTTGACTGTAGTCCTTGAATGCTGAAATGTTCGACCTTTATATCCACTTGTAAACTTTCATGTTGTCCTTTACTAGGAGTCATATAATAATGCGACCTATATCGGGTTTTATTTTACCTAAAACAACATATCATTGGATGAAAGAAACACATCAGTTTCGTTTTCACTAACAAAAAACTCTTAATCCTACGTTTCACATAGGTCATTCTTTCTCAACTTATGAACGATCATATCGGAATATATACAACCATACTTCATGACACATTTTGAAAACAATTGAAACAGTTGTGTCCGTTGTCTTTGTGATGGAAAATTAATGATCGAGACGGTATATGTACTTGACAGCACAATGTCATTGTTTGTTAAAAGGAGGAATATATTTGAAAAGAGCTTTCAAGATGACGAACAATGCAAATTATGAATGCTACATTAAGTTTCCTATTCGATCATTTTATCTACTTGTACAGGAAGTGTGATTAATTAATATGCATTGTTATCGTTTTCACTGCCAATACAATTTTCATACGGAATTTCAGTTTGAAAAAAACAAAATGTATGAAAACTACGGACTTACAGAACGACAAACCTACTTCACAGATATACAAATATGCAATTAATAATTTATAATTCCACGAAAAAGAAGAATCAATAAAATGTATAGAAAATAATATCCATAGCATGGATAACAGTTTAGAATTGTCTTAATGTTGAAAAATGATCCCATCTGCTATCTGCACTTGAACCCACTGAAATTACCATACCTGAATTGGAAACTTTAACATAGAAAATCTTGAAAATAATAAGTTCAATTATTGAACTATTAATGACGTTTTTGCCACTGACCGTTCCAAGACGGTAACCCGGTTGTCAACTCTTATATGTTGCTTTTTACTGAATGTCGTTCTGATTGTCTTTATGAATCACCTTTGCATTGTAATTCTTGTTGTAGTTGGACTTTTAACCATTTCTTACATGCATAAACGTAATGTTAACATGTTTCTGACATATGTACGCTCAAGGTCATAATTATTTCATTAATATAACTATTTTACTGTCTTAAACACTTATTTCAGAATCAAAGTGTTTATGTTTGGCACAGTGACTGCTTGTAATGTGGAAATGACAAGGAATGTTTCGAATCCAGATTATGACACCTGGATCATGAGTTCAAGGTCAACATGCCAAAGGCAACAAGAAATCTCGTTAGAAATCATTGTGCATTGTTCTTTTAATACATTATAAACTTTCTAGATATGATTTATGCCATATATAACATTGTTTCAACAAATGAATGTGCATATTTTAAATATAAATGCATATTTAATATACTTGACTTACCAGTGTTTCGCGTAAATCTAAGTGTAAAACAGTATTATAAAACAAACCGTCCTGAATTGTTCGTTGCATCGTAGATTATAGTCCAGCAACCCTCCTTCGGTAATCGGTTTCCAATTTATTTTTCAGTTCAACCTAATACCTTAGTCCAGATAAGCCATGTATAAAAATGTAGGGAAAACCTATCCTTGTCTTGAAATGTCATTAATTTTAAGCAGGTTTTTCACATAACTCTGAGTTAGAGACACTTTTTGTCTCAAAAAATGTTTTATTGATAAATTTATTGCTCTTATATGTTCTCAAAATGAAGGAATCAAAGGAAAACAACACATTTTGTGGAAAATATGTGCTGAATTTTACTCGTCAGTAGCGTTGCTAAGCAAGTGACCATAACGGTGAAGGTATAAAATACATAACCGTGATATAGTACAAAACGACTATTCAGGGACGTAGCCAGAGCCTTGAGTATGCGGAAGACCAGTTTTACTTTGCGAAAGTGTAGGGTTGGTGGGTGTGGGGTTGTTTTTATGTTTTTGTGGGGGAGGGAGAGGGAGGGAGGAGGCGCGGGTAATGTGCATGATCCTACTGTAAATGTAAAAAAAATGTAGATTGAACGCTGGCGAAGTTCATATATTTTTATAAATATAAAGAAATTTTCTTTAAAGCCGGCCCATAATGGGGGCATAATAGATCGGGGCGGCGAGGGTACGGTGGCATGCTACTGCTGAAAATGTTTTGAATCTAAAACAAAAGAGAGTAGATTGAACGCTGGAAGGTCAACGTCAATAGCTCATATAAGGGCAACCGCATGCTGGCGTGTTTGAATAGTTCCAGAATAAGACGCTAATGCCATAGGTTGCTAGTCTTCACTTTCAGATGACCAAGGAGGAGAAGATGCCCTTTTTGTTTTCTTTTCTTCTTTTTTTAATATTTTTTAAAGCCGCCCCATATATGGGGACATAATAGATCGGAATTCGGGAACGTGCCCTACACCAGAGACGTAATAAACCATTATTTCTTAGATCTCTGTCTAAACTTATTAAAGCTGGATTAATTGAGTGTGGTTCTTTTTCGAAAAATAGACTCAACTACACGAGACCGCCCGTTTTACACCCCTGTCCAATCAACGGGGCTAAGGGAAAGTGTTTTGCCCAAGAACGCACGACGGATATGTGGCGTCGATGAGGCTTGAACATGGGTCCTCCGGGGTTTCACGTCCACTGGGTCACGCCGAGATAAACGACAAAAGGGATCGTAAATGACATATGGTCAGTACCGTGATTGTGGTAATATGTCCGATTACGTGCTAAGTTACTGATTAATAGCCCGTATATACATGTAATTGCATTCATTTAATATCACTTTTAATAGCTTGTAGTTCAATCCATTTGCATATGTTTCAATGAATATTGTGATGTTGAATTGATGTATTGTAACATATCTGCAATAAAATATTAGTAAACTAAACTTTTAATAACGCGAAAATAGTGTGGACGTTGACTTGTATGCTGGATTATGAGCGTAATCATAGACATATATATGTACGTGTATGGATACGTGTCACTGACTACAAAATAATTACTTTCAGCCCCACCCCCCCTCCCCCACCACCCACCCACGAGGTAGAATAAAACCACTGCAATATCACAAACACATACGCCCCCGCCCCACCATCATTCATATTCATTTTGTCATTTTTGTCATGCTCATTCCAGGTCTTTATCATGAAACGTTGAAACGTGCCTCTATCGTTAATGGAGTATATAGAATTTGCAGCAACTATACAGTTCTGCAGGAAATGGAGTATGAGCCGGACACCTTTATTCCTGTTAGGCGCCATATAACCTTTCATGTGTTGGTGCGCCTTAAACCCAATTAAATTCATTCAGTGACTTACGGCAGATGCGGATTCAGGATTTGAGATGGATGTGTAATTTTCCACTATTTCAGAGTACATCATGAACAATTACGCTGCCCTGTAACTACTTTTTTGTGAACATAAATTGAGTTATTAAATAAGTATATGCTATTGGTGTTTTGGCGCGTAGATGATGTTAAGATAATCGGTCACTTTAGGCTAAAAAACGGAACGTCAAACAATGGCTCTGTCGAGAATCTTGCTATAACACCAAGAATATATAAACATGTTACCTCTATTTAATTAGTCCCATACTGGTTTAAACAGGAGGGTACTATAGGTCTCCCCTGTCTGTATATCCGTCCGTACATTCGGATCTAATAATCTGTCAGTAAGAATTAATTGTTCCCCTGAGATATAATTAACACGGAGGCGAAACCACGTGACCTATTGATCGGGTTCTCGGCAAAAAAATTATCAAAAAAACGCTCGATTCAGGTTTTTGCTTCATAACTTCATTTAAAGAATTGTCTTCACCTAAAGCATATATACCTGTACAAACTGAGGTCTTCTCTCCTCTGGAAACGGTAAAAATGTATTCCTTCAGTACTTTCTAAGATTAGCCTTCCCAAAATGTACACGGTCATAGATTTTTTTAAAAATCCGACACTTCCGAAGGGCTAGTCTCCGGAAATACTGGATGCATGGAATTATTCTTTGCGGCGGAGGAAATAACTGACTTCGGAGGGGTACTTGTGTTTTAGTCGAGTACATTTCGTTAAATATTAAGAAAGTTATAAATCTAAATTAAAAAGAACTATTAACGCACTAGTTTTACCAAATATCCTGATATAATATTTGTAATATATTAAAACAAGAGGTCAATGACCTTGAAGCTCTACTGATATGTTTTTGATAGCTAGATCAGCATTCCTGTGAAGTTTCATGAATATCCGTCAAGAAGTTTCAGAGGAGTAGTCGCTACAATGTTCATTATATAATTCTATGTCATACTGATCATTTTAGAAAAAAGTCCATATCAATATCACTTATAGTTTTCAAGAAGTAGTCGCTACAAACTTGTATTTTGAAAACCTATTTTTAGCCATGGCGGCCATCTTGAATTTCCGACCGACCCAAAATTATGCTAGGATCAGTCAGAGCAACATTCCTGTGAAGTTTCATGAAAATCCGTTGAGTAGATACAGAGTAGTAGTCGCTACAAGTGTTTACTAGATAACTCTATGTAAACAAAGATGACCGCTGACAGCCATGTTTAACATCGAATCAAAACGATTTTCGACAAGGACCAACATCATGTCATGCTGATAATTTTAGAAAAAGTCCCATATCAATATCACTTATAGTTTTTAAGAAGTAGTCGCTACATGTATACATTGTATACAGAAAAAATATGTATTAGAGAACGCAGAGCTGTACATAAGCTGAGTGTTTTCAATTTTACTCATACTTTTTTTGTCAGCTTGTCAACTTAACACAAAAATTCATAACTTTTAAAACTCATGAGTATTATATTTGTATGTATTGTCTTGTGGAACAGTTTATTCCGTAGTTACATGATGAATATTGCTCCAAGCATGTGTCTAATATTAAGGTCATACATTGATTCTTTTGTTGTTACTTCCACTTAATCAGAATAGTTGTTTGCTTTCAAATGTATTAATTCACAGCCATTTTGAACGCATGAACTATTTAAAGCGAGTGTTTACTCTGAAAGAGTTCTTTGTTACTCATTCATTTTGAATCTGATAAGTAAATACTCATTGCTGTCAACATTTATCTACAGCTCTGAGTCAGGCCTAATTTTATTGGAAAATACAATATAGAAAATTATGTCCACAGGACACGCATTCTCTGTTTCCAGTCACATAAAAAGTGTTTGTAAGTACTTTAATATGTAAGAACATGTTGCTGTTCATAAGGTTTTCAAGTCCTCCACCCCCACTCACATGGCCCCAACCCACAAACAATAACCCCGATTAACATAGTTATACATATGAATGGCCAGAAACCAACGAAATTGGGCGGACAGACCAAACCATAAGCCTGGATTTGCTTTACAATACGGCTAAAAAGCTAATCCCACCAAAAAAGAGAAAAAGATACTCTAGCAATGTTTTGTCACCATTTTGGGAATGATACAGGTACCCATTCAATTGTGAAATGTGTGTTGTTTCTGCCTTAATTGGGTTTATATACTTAGCAAACACATTACCATGTATATACATGTATATATACATTCTCTTGTAGTATTTCATTGTGACCCTCAAATAAAAGTAAAGATTTTCCATCTTTTTCTGTTTATTGTTTCAGTGTAAAATATTTACACATTTTTGAATTAAGTATTTTTCCTTTCCTACTTTTTTGCTTTTGAATAGTATCATTTTTGGTGCCACTTATATAAGGGGAAAAACACTGCTCTTGTCCCATTTTAACTGATTTCTTTCCCTCAAATTCCAATAGATCCACTATTTGTCAGGTGAAAACGTTTAAATGTTATCGATCATTAACGGTCACTTCGAACGATATAAACATTTAAAAATGTGTTTTCATTCATACAAACTTGAACGTGTGTTAACCCACTGTGTTCGATTCGCTATTGGCCTTGATGTTTTTTAAGTAAATTATCTTCACATTAAATTATAATAAATGATCTTATTGTTTGGGGCGCTATCGTTTCCGCCAAAGTTTTGTTTTACTTTTCAGACACAACTTGATAACCGGTAGTGCCTTATATGTTTTATATACTTGGTAAAACAGACATTTTAGTGGTAAATATCTTATTTTTAGAAAATGGTCGAGAAATAAAACATTCATTCGCGAAAATTGCTTTTTATAGTGCATATTTTTAATCGATACAAACATTTTCACCATCAAAAAATGGTTTATTTTGTTTTGAATTTCTATCAAACAATGGTTTAACTTGCAGGACAAGTCTCTAGTTATGGACGCTTCTTATGAAAAATTGTGTACGTTTCGTTTTTTGTCTAAAATGTGTTGGATGCTGCGTACCCTCGTCATTGTCATTTTGTGCCCTGGCCATCAGATGTTTCGTACCCTGTACCCAGTTTACATGTTCAATTACGTGAAAAGTATGTATGCGTACGAAACTTCCAATGTATGGGCATGAACAGACCTGAGCAGGGGCGTAGCTGGCCTTTTTGAAGCTGCAGGTCCGCTTAATTTCTGAGCACTGTAATGGGATCTGGTCATCCTCCCCCAGAATTGTTTTGATAAATAGAGTGTTTCTGGCGCATTCTCGAGATGCATTTAAAATGCTAAAACATACACGTTTTCCCTTAATTTTAATTAGACACTCCCCCCCCCCTCGCAGTTTTTATTGCAGATTTGGTATTACTCAGAATAATCTGCAGTGCCTTAGTGCAGCTACGCCACTGCTGAGTTACAGTAGTGAAATCAAAAAATGTGAAAACACTAGTAAATGCCATGAATGTCCAAAATCAGGGAACAGAATCCTCAAGGTCAAAAAGAAATATAGGTTTGTTTTCTATGCATGTTCTAAAAATAGAGTAATTTGGTACTCTGTAGGCATTTTGTTTCCAAAGGTCTCCCTGAAACCCCATTACATGTGTTTCTAAATGTTGAATACTAAATCACTCCGACATAATACACATGAAAAAAGGATTGTCAGCAAAAGAACTATTAAAAACTTACCATTGAAACATTGTCCAAGTTCCAGTCAGTCAGTGTTTATATCTGTGTTCCATTTTCGTGCATCTCCTGAGGCTTCGGGAGTCTTTCCAGCAATTATTTGTTATTTAGCAATAATTATTTCATTCTGGAACTGTGCCAGGACCTGTATAATTTTCACCACAAACTGTCAACAGGTGAAGACGATCTTGTTGTAGGCGTTGTTGGCAATTTGTGGAGGTATTGTTTTACCTGAGCACGGTCTTGCTAGCAACGAACATTTTAATTTTTTTAAGATGTCACTGGGTGTTGTTGCTTGCCGATTTTAGTATCTTATCGGTCAACACTGTTATTGTCAAACATAGCATTCGATAGAATATATAATTCTTCTGTCAAAAACCATACTTATATATTGATAATCATATTCGTATTTTGTAGAAACGCGCGCATAGAATCCTTGCGAGTTTTCCCCACATTTTTGAACGTGTCACTTGTGCAGTGTGGCGGTGGTAAAACATCTCCCCGTGCATGTGATCAATGTTGTTATTTTCACCCATCCTATAGAGATGACGACGTTCGACGTTGTGTTAGCGTGGTTTTTGCGCTGTACTTTAAACAGTTTTCACCTTATAAAAGCATGAGTCGTATATTAAGAACACCAAAAGTCATTCTTTCTCCTCTTAAACTTCACTCTGTGTCTACTGTTTATCTTCACCAGGGAAATTCTAATATTTTTACATGTAAATTATCGAATATTTATCACGAAATAATCTTCATTCGGCATATACCGTTCATATTCCTGACACTAATTCTATATTCTGCTTCTGTTAAATTAATACCACTTAAAACGTCTGTACTTGATCGATATAAAGTTAGACCACCAGTTAATTTTAATAGGTTAAACAGTAGACGTACGTTCTATCCCACTATCCTTAAGTTCAACTCGAAAAGGTGTAGTGCATATAAATACTTGTCGCAAAAGTCCACTGTTAAGTCCACTATCAATGGTAGAGAGTTTAGTGTCAGTATACCTTCAGACATTAACTGATCGTCAAGTAATATCGTTTATGTTTTGACCTGAAATCATCCTAAATGTGGTATACAATATGTAGGCCAAACTGGTCGATCCATGAAATTTCGTTTCCGTGAACATTTATATAAAATGCGTCAGTCGAAACAATTTAAAACCTTTCATTATACACATTTTAGGGATTCGGGGCATTCCATAGATGATGTTAGCATTCAGCCCGTGGAATATATTGAATTTGATAATACTGCTACCAAAGGTTACAAGATACAAGCTAGTTATATTGCTGAACTCAAATTTACAAACTCCTTATCCATTGGAGTTAAACGATAACATTTATCATGAAGGAAACATTTCCAATAACCCAGATATAGATCCTTTTAGCATATTGCCTATTCGTAAACGTAAACGACGGTCACATGGTCTCCGGAAGAACCATAATCTTAAACGTAAATTTAAGAAAGTCTTTACTGTTGCAGACCTTTATTCTATTTATAAAAAATCGGGTAGACACGCCCTCCTTAGCAAAGTAGTCAGTCTGTCTTTTTCTTGCTTACAGAAACTTGAAGAAGCGGATGCCATTTATGTCCGTACTAATCCATTATATGAGGTTGCTTCTATTATTCAAAGTTACAAGCAACATATTTTGCGTCCACATATAGATGCTCCATCTGACCATCAGAGGCATTTTTTGAAGATAACTTCTTGATAAAGGCATCGATTTCATTAATTTAGCCGGTATTTTTAATGATATGCGGGTGACTGACAAAATACCAAAATATTTCAAGAATTTTGAGATCCTGTTATTTGTTACAAGTATAATAAATCTACTAGAAATCTTATTTTCAATTATAATAGGATCGTTTCTGATCTTGAGATTGAGAAATCTACACCTACTGATTGAGATTGTCAAAATTCTAAATTTTGTAACGAACCTGCCGGTCACATTCTTACTGGGAATCTTGATGTAATTGAGGATAAGAGGATTCGGCATTTAATTGCCAAAGGGCCTAAGTATCGCCTTCCATCTGATATTGATTTTAATGCCTGTCGCAATGAAATTGAGGGTTCCTTAACGGATTTCTGTACAAAGTGGTGTAGGCGATAAAAAGCAGATAAACATGCACTTTCTGCTTGGATGAAAATTATTTCAGAAATTGTTGAATTACGTATTTTATTTTACGAATCAAATCCATCCCTGCTTCCACGGTCTTCTACTTACAATTTACGACACCTTAAGAAGGGTATTCAGAATTTACATACTAAATTTGCTCTAGTTCCAGCAGACAAAGCTTCCAACAATATAATTATCGTCTGACGACAATAATATCAATAGTTTGAATGCTGAGCTAGCGAGCACTTCTGCTTATCTGACCACGCCTCTGCTGGAGACGGACATTGTTTCCCAGCATGTGACCTTTATGGAGACTATAAAGGTTTCTGTAATTAGTAAGCAGACGAAGCTCCCTACAATGTACTGGATACCCAAACTTCACAAAATGCCTTACAAAGTACGTTTTATCGCTAATTCTAGATCATGTACCACGACCAATATATCAAAACTATTGACTTCCTGACTTTCCACGATTAAAGAACATATTGTAAAATATTGCGGAAAGGCCTTCGAGAACTCAGGAATCAATCTGTTTTGGTATATCAAGAACTCTGGAGAAGTTCTTGACAAACTACGGTGTAAGCATTTGCATGCCTCTTCTCTAAGCACCTTCGACTTTTCTACACTGTATACCACACTACCACATACTCTTATTAAAGAAGAAATTGCTTCAGCTTATTCAGAAGACATTTGCTAGAGAAGGTACTACTTTTCTAGATTGTAATAATGTGAGGCATTTCTTTACTAACGCCCCCATTGATAATTATAATGTGTGGACATGTATTGATGTTTGTAGAGCCTTATCTTTTCTTCTGGATAACATTTTTATAAGATACGGTAAAACTATTTACCGCCATGTTGTTGGTATTCCTATGGGTACTAACTGTGCGCCACTTGTTGCAGATTTGTTTTTGTACTGCTATGAAAGAGATTTTATGTTGAGTTTGTCACCTGCTAGCCAGGGTGAAATTATTGATGCATTTAATAATACTTATCGGTATCTTGATGACATACTCAATATTGATAATCCGTTCTTTGCTCATATGGTTACTAACATTTATCTACCAGAGCTCACGTTGAATAAAGCCAACAGTTCGGATACAGTATCAGCATTTATCGATCCTCATCTCTCGATTTCAAATGATCATTGTACTCATACTAAAATCTATGATAAGAGAGATGATTTCAATTTTAACATCGTTAACTATCCACACCTGGATGGAGATGTACCTCGTGCTACCTCATACGGGATGTATATATCCCAGCTCATTTGATTTGCTAGAGCGTGCAATGATATTATAGACTTCAATGATCGAAATCAAGTTATTACAAGTAAACTTCTTCAGCAGGGTTTTCGTTATCACAAACTATGTAGATCTTTCTCTAAATCTACCACCGTAACGAGGGCCTGCTGGAAATGTACAACACCAACCTTAAAACACTCCTGCGACTAGGCATATCACAACCCTCATTTTATGGAGATGTGGTCTATAAACTTCGAAGGTTAAAGGGGTCTGACGGGTTTCCTAACCGCTTTACAAATTTAATCAGGAAGTTCGTCAGAAAAGGATATAACCCTTTGGTTTTACAACGCACTGCATGTTTAGTGATTGACCCCTCTACAGTCAGTCATAACGCTTCACATTTCACTTGTACGATGACTGGACTACCTCTTGGGACTCTATGATTGTGCCTACTGATACCCCAACTAAGGGAGGTGGGTACATGAGCTTTCGTCCCTCGGGTTTTCTGGTCGTACCCTAGATTGGTTTTCTCTTTAGCTGCAACTACTATGGTTGTTCAGTACGATTCTGGATTCATCCTGAGATGTTTATTATTTTTTGTATGTGTTTCTTTTGTTAGTTTCTCTGGATGTGGACTTTATTGTTAGAGAATTCCTTTTGATGGGATGTAGTTTTGTTTACACTGTCTTGTCTATTTGGGCGCTGAAGACAGGATAATAGCGAGGATTGTGCGCATATAAAATTGATTCAAGCTTACCAGTAGGCCTTATTGCCTACTGACCGTTCCAATTCGGTAAACCTTTCTTCACCTCCCTTTCTGTTGTTTTCTGTCTCTTTCATTGTATTTTCAAGTCCTTGTGTGCAGTACAGTGCGGACCTACGATGTCATTGCGTTCGGACGCTGTGGTTTTGTATAGGACTTTATATCTCATTGTCATGAGTGTGTATTCTGGAGGACCAAGTATACTGGTACCCGGTACGCAATATAGTCTACTGGTTCCCGAATTCACACTCATGATTGCAGGGTTACGTAGATACTTGCAACAGTAATAGATGTGGCAACTTCCCCTAAAATACAAATCTATTTTAAAACCGACCTCGGAAATAAAATAAAGGTACAGGTACCATGTATGTTATGAAATGATTAGTACGTTTATCGCCGATTATACGGTTTTAAATGACAATTTTCACAAATCGCGTGAGACCCGTCGTTATATTATCAACAATATAGTTTCTTGGGATATTGATAACAATACAAAATAAAATAGAGATAACTACCGTCAGTGTATTGTCAAATATTAAAATAGCCATTCTCTAATTAGACATACTGGATGCGTGCGCAGTAGGTCAACCTTTCTATTGAGGCAGAATGGATGAGTTCGCAAAAATAAAAGGTAAAGTTTATTTGAACTTAATTGTGTCTAACAAAAAGTATCAAGTGAATGTAAATAGAATTTGCCAACTCTCTTACAAATGATCTTTACAAAATATCTAAATGGTCAAAAATATGGGCTGCTACATTTAATCCTCAAACAACCAAAGGCCTTGTCTGCACTAGAAGAAACTATAACCACCCACCAGTCTACCTTGATAATGATATAGTACAAGTCGTAGCGTCACATTAACATCTTGGATTAACAATCCAGTCTAATGCAACTTGCTTGCATCATATAGAAAATATATACGAAAAAGCATGCGCATGATTAAACATTCCAGGAATGCTCAAATACAAACTTGACGGACATTCTCTATTAAAAATATATATCGCCTTTATAAGACCACCTATACTTGAATATGGCGATTCAGTATGGGATAACTGTACGCAGGGAGAATCTGATATATTAGAGAGCGTCCAAGTTGAAGCAGCACGAATAATAACAGGCCTCAGGGGTGCAATTCCTCTAGTTCATACGTATATACTGAATTGAACTTAGAAACATTAGCAAAAAGAAGTTGTCACGCATATCAACACGCATATCAACATTGACTTGATACTGAATGGCAGTTCCAATCTAGACGATGCTACGAACTCGCTAATGTCGCATGTGCTAATACATCATGTGTCTACTTTACACCGAATTGTAAAGTGGAAACACGAGATATCAGCGAGTTTGTGAATATTTTCTGTGTAGTTAAATTAACTTTCTAAATATATGCTATTGTCGTTAACCTTTACATTTGTTAAGGTTTGTTAATTTCGTTTTCGCACCCATGTCTTCAAATAGTGATTTTTTTTATTATTCGGTATATTTCGATGAAATTTTGTGTGACCATCAAATAAAGATGTTATTAAAAGTAAATCATGCTCCAAATGTGTTTTCTTTCTAACAGTCTCAGATTTTGCAGGAAAACAAAGTGTTTACTTTTTTTTTGCAGAGTATATGTACCTTGATACGGGAGAGGTCTTACACAGGCATTGTCTGTTGTCCAATCCCAATCATTACTTGAATAACATATTGTTTCAATTAAATAGTGATAATAAGGTCAATAGAAAACAAATCATACATTTATAACAAAAGAAGTGGCAAAGTAACAGAATAAATAATTATTGTTTACATGGGTATATAGATAAACATACAAAGCAAAATGAAATTGTAATAACAAATAAACACAAATACACATTCCTTAAAATAAGAAAAATATTTTATATTAAAGTCGAAAGCATGCATACCAATTACAATTACTCTTTTAACATTATTTGAAATCATTGTTTCTTGCTTATGCAAAAATGAGGTATAGTGTCCTATAGAAACCACAGCGTCCAAACGCAATGGCATCGTAGGTCCGCACTGTATTGCAAACAAGGACTTCATAATACAACGAAAGAGACAAAAAAATAACAGAAAGGGTAGTGAAGACAGGGTTACCGACTTGGAATGGTCAGTAGGCAATAAGGCCTACTGGTTAGCTTGAATTGATTTTATATGCGCATCATCCTCGCTATTATCCTGTCTTCAGCCCACAAATAGACAAGTCAGTGTAAACAAAACTACTTTCCATCAAAAGGAATTCTCTAACAATAACGTCCACATCCAGAGAAACTAACTTAAGAAACACATACAAAATAAAAAACATCTCAGGATGTATCCAGAGTCGTAATGAACAATCATAGTAGTTGCAGCTAAAGAGAAAACCAATCTAGGGTACGACCAGAAAACCCGAGGGACGAAAGCTCATGCACCCACCTGCCTTAGTTGGGGTTTCAGTAGGTACAATCATAGAGTCCCAAGAGGTAGTCCAGTCATCGCACAAGTGAAAAGTGAAGCGTAATGACTGACTGTAGAGGGGTCAATCACTAAACATACAGTGCGTTGTAAAACCAAAGGGTTATATTCTTTTCTGACGAACTTCCTGATTACATTTGTAAAGCGGTCAGGAAATCCGTCAGACCCCTTTAACTTCCGAAGTTTATAGACCACATCTCTATAACTTGAGGGTTGTGATATGCCTAGTCGCAGAATTGTTTAAAGTTTGGTGTTGTACTTTTCCAGCAGGCCCTCGTTGCGGCGGTATAATTTAAAGAAAGATCTACGTAGTTTGTGATAACGAAAACCCTGCTGAAGAAGTTTACTTGTAATAACTAGATTTCGATCAGTAAAAAAATGAGATAAAGGGTCCTTTAGAAACCACAGCGTCCGAACGCAATAGCATCGTAGATTCGCATTTTACTGCAAACAAGGACTTGATAATACAATGAAAGACACAAAAAACAACAGAAAGGGTGGTGAAGACAGGGTTACCGACTTGGAACGGTCAGTAGGCAATGAGACCTACTGGTTCGTTTGAAACGATTTTATATGCGCACAATCCGCGCTATTATCCTGTCTTCAGCGCCCAAATAGACAATACAGTATAAACAAAACTGCATTCCATCAAAAGGAATTCTCAAACAATAAATTCCACATCTAGAGAAACTAACAAAAGAAACACATACAACATAATAAACATCTCAGGATGTATCCAGAATCGTACTGAACAACCATAGCAGTTGCAGCTAAAGAGAAAACCAGTCTAGGGTACGACCAGAAAACCCGAGGGACGAAAGCTCATGCACCCACCTCCCTTAGTTGGAGTTTCAGTAGGTACAATCATAGAGTCCAAGAGGTAGTCCAGTCATCGCACACGTGAAAAGTGAAGCGTAATGACTGACTGTAGAGGGGTCAATCACTGAACATGCAGTGCGCTTTAAAACCAAAGCGTTATACCCTTTTTCTGACGAACTTCCTGATTAAATTTGTAAAGCGGTCAGGAAACCCGTCAGACCCATTTAACTGTTAAAATGTTAATAGTACGGAAAGTTTAACTATCCCGAAGATGGTATGCTTATAAACATGGAACCTTGAATATGGTATTTTCAGACTATTCCGTGGCGTATAGTCCAAATTTCTGTCATAATTGCCGTAAACGATAAAATAATGGGAGAAATAAACAAAATGGAATTTAGTTGGGAGCAGAGGTTATGAATATAGATATAAAAGTCGAACAGAAAAAGCAACATTCAAGGACGACAGTCAACCACAAACACACAAAGAAACAAAGAACAAATGTAAAGATGAATGACAGGCCAAATAAGATATCACAAACACAAAAGGGTTAGCCAGCGTATCACAGGAAACATTTAAAAGACTGGAATAAAAAGAAGACAACATATTCGAAGGGTGATTACACAATACACACAACTTTGAAATAATGGAGTAGTGGAACCACCTACTCGAAATTAAAATATGAAAACAAAAATATCTGAAAATGTACCACCGATATCTATATATAACTATCGGGCTCAGCAATCTCCAAATATCGGAATGAATAACAGTGAGTGTAGGCACGGGGAGACGTTTTACACAGGCAATGCTACTGTGATATATCAAGCAGATACAAAAGTCGTACAGGACATATAGCATGCAAGGACCACAAACTCGCACAGAAACAAACAACCACAAAGACGAATAAAATGCAAGATATGACATCCCAAAAATAAAATGGTCTATAATATGTCCGGTTATTGCACAATCAAAGAGGAAAGCATAGTGGAGAACTGTCAACGTGTCAACCACTAAACATGAAATACGTTGCAAACCACTATATCGCAACTAATATACACTTATCAATATGTTTTAAAACGTATTGTTATAATCTCTAGCGATCATAATTGATACTATTTTCACAGTCAAGATAGGTCAATTTCTTAAATCATGTAATAGCATCCACAGAAATAGTCTCTGCCATACATGCATAAAAATAACTTATCCAATGCGTGACATGGATTGTTGACAGAAATCTAATAACCATTTAAAATAATGCATGATTCTTTAATAACATTGTTATAATTAATGACATAACCGAGAGTCTAGTTTAATGACGCCATATACAACGTGTTCAGTTTTTAGATTTACTGAAGGCTAGTATGGTCTATATCGGTGAAACTGTCCTGTTAATGTCAATGATGACATACTCTGTCGGAGAATCCGCCAGGCGGCGTATACTTGATCCCGATGGTTTAATGTCAAGGTCAGCGTACATGAGCTCTTTGCTTAGTCCGCTTGATTTCTGATATAAAAAAACAAAAAGCTGAAACTATATAAACATATATTCGGTTATAAGACAGCAGTTATCTGTATAATGTGCTCTATGGTGTTAGTTACATATAATTGAAATATAACTAGGAGGATTTTCAGTCGGTATTTACATATATTTAAAATAGAAGAAATAAGATAACCATGCTAAGATTTTCTGGGCGTTATGTGATTGGTTTTAGGGTCTGCGTATTTCATTTTACGGCGATGCGGTTTTCAATTAAATAGCAGGTTACATAAGAGTTATTATTAACACGTTACAACTGGTTTTGTTCATGGTCACTTTTTAATTATATGTACCTCTGGTTTATCAGCGAGCACTGAGTGTTGAAATGATACAGGAATATCGCACGCATAACTGTCGTTATTTACTGCAAATGTTGTTTCATCATGTTCGTATGTAGAGCCATCTGACTCGTTGTTTCCAGCAACGGTTACAAGATCATTTCGACATGCGGCACCATTTGCATTTGTTTGACGTTGTGATTTCGGCGAAACAGTTGCATAAATGGTACAGCCTCGGTCAACCGCTGACGTGGATGTAGCTTCGATATCTCAGATGAAATAATATAAATAGATAAAAGTGTCACTTATAGCAGTAGTAGTAAATCGTGATAACAAACGGAAAGCGATAAATGGCTACCAATAATTTGACTACTGCGATATCACCGAATAATACAAACAACTACCAAATAAATGGACCCCTTTGAAGCACCAAACATAGGTTTGCTTCCTTTAGCTTGTTCATGAGCAATAGTGTAAGGTCCAAACACCCTCCACTCCTAGCACCGGCTTAAGTGGTATCCAACTTTAACTAAATACTGATAAGACAGATCCTTTGAAAGCAACACACACGGTTTTATTGAGCCTGTTCATGAGAGTTAATGTAAAAAAAACACCTCTCACGCCCCCTAGCACCGAATTAAGCAGTATTCTACTTCAAAGTCAACTATTTCAAAGGACCAGTAAGTACTAACACCACAGATTTGTAGCCTGGGTGACGTTTTGCAAAGGCAAGACTAGCATACCATAGACACTTTATCAAATGCAATAATTGCATAATATATGAACAAAAATGATGAATACCTAAACATTAGGTGTACAGTAGTCGCCAGCCAAGATGCGCAATTGCAATTTTGGCTATTGGAAAATTGGTCAATTTGCTGAAACGGCAATCTTGTTTATTGACAACTCAGGTCAACTTGCAACAAATAATATCTTGCGTATTGACTTCAAACAATTTGAAACAGGTATCAGCTGGCGAAAGTTGACATATCACGACAGTTTGACATTTCCAAACAATTTAAAACAAATCACATCTTGTGTATTTCCATTGAAGAGAAATTTGCAATTATCAACAACTGGAGTATTGACCTCTGAAAGTACATTTATAACACAACTGCTGAGCATGTTTTGACACACGAGATAACTTCAAATACCTATCAGAGCAAATGTTTCGTTCAATTCAATGAAAAACATATACTCGCCTAATCCATATACTACATTTCCATAGATTTAACTTGTAAATACTTATATTGTTACAAAGAAAATTCGGAGAAAAAAACAACAATACTCATTTCGTTGTTATGTCCAGTTTTCCTGATAACCAGTTTAATTACAAAGAAATATAAAAATATCGGACAGGGAAAGTAGCATTCAAGGAGGACAGTCAACCACAAAACATAGAAACAAACACGTAAACAGACAAACAAGAAGGCAAAAGTAATAATAAATGAAAACGACTTCACAAACACAAAAGGGTTGACAATAGGGCTACCGCCTTGGAACGGTCAGTGGCAAAGTAGGCCACTGAGGGTTTAAACCGGTTCTATGGATGGTGCACTAAACCTCACACTTACCCTACTGTCATCCCATTAAAACAGGACAGTGTAAATAAAGAAATCCCCGCCATGATCTAATCTCTAACCAACACGGCAGCATCAATATGCAATATAAGTAAAACACAAATATACTCGTGTAAATATAATACAAAAGAACAATAGCCTAGAAAGCCACAATGAAAGTACTCAATGACTTGGCAGAAGCCAAAGCAGTAAGAGAATAAACCATTAAGCACGACAAGAAAAATCATAGACAAACATCAAACGCCACCGTCCCAATGGGCTTTAGGTAGGCGTCATCATAGCGTCCACAGCCGGTCCGGTCATAATACAATTAAAGAGGAAAGCATACTGGCGAACTGTAAAAGGGTCCACCACCAAGCATGCATTACGTTGCAAAATGGTAGGGTCATAACCTCTTTTGATACACTTTTTAACAAGTTTAACAAAGATAGAATGAAAGTGATCATGACCAAGAATCTTACGAAGTTTATAAATCACAACACCATAGAAGTCAGGTTATGATAGTCCTTGTCGCAGAAGAGTCCTTAACTTATTTTTATATTTGGAAAGAAGATCAGGGTTACGATAATAAAGTTTTGCAAAGGTTTTACGAAGTTTATGGTAAAGGTAACCCTGATTGAGTAACTTTTTAGTTATACAAAGATTACGAATATTAAAGTCCTCAACTCGAGTAGAAGCTCTAGAAAAACGAATAAGTTGAGACACATACACCCCATAAGAAGTTGCTCGGGGAACATTCCCATCCAAGTGGGGATAATTAACAATGTCAAAGTTAAAATCATCTCTCTTGTCATAGATTTTGCTAATTATTTTATCATTTTCAATCGAGAGATCTAAATCAATAAAAGAAGCGTTATTATCAGATATATTAGCTTTGTTAAGCTGAAGTTCTTTCGGATAAATATAATTAACCATAGTTCAATATGTCATCCAGATACCAAGAGGTGTCATTAAAGGCTTCAATAACATCTGCCTGGGTATCTGGTGAAAGACTCAACATGAAATCCCTTTTTATTGCAAAATAAAAACAAATCTGCGACAAGTGGTGCACAGTTCGTACCCATAGGGATACCAACAATTTGTCTATAAACGGTGGTTCCATACCTGACGAAAATATTATCTAATAGGAAGGTGAGTGCTTCACAAACTTCATAGCAAGTCCACATAGTATAATTGTCTAAACTGCCGTTAGTAACAAACGCTTTTATATTATTACATGCCAAAAATGTAGTATTTTCTCAAGCAAATGTTTTTTGAATCAGAGAATTTAGCTTGTCTTTAATAAGGTGATGTGGTAAGGTTGTATATAGTGTAGAGAAGTCATTAGTGCTTATTGATGAAACTTGACCTTTATTGAAAGTTTTATCAAGAACGTCTCCTTAATTTTTTATAGACCAAAATAAATTTATCACAACATAGTTTATCGTGATCTTTAACGGTAGTAAGACAAGAAGTTAAAAGTTTGGAGATGTTTGTTGTGGTGAAGGCACTAGAATTAGAAATAAAGCGAGCCATATATGGATTTTTATGTAATTTAGGAATCCAGTACATAGTAGGCAGTTTATTTTGCTTATCGTTTACACCAGCCTTGAAAGTAGTGCACCGAGTGATATGTGCGCAAACAACATCATCCTCGGTAGAATTAACTGGTGTATACGATTTGGTGCTGCCTAGTTCCAGAGATCAAAAGTTGACGTAATGTAGGCGTCAAACAATACTTACATTATTAGCTGCTTTATTTGCAGGAACTAAAACAAATTTATTATGAAATTCCTGAATTCCCGATTTTAAATTACGAAAGGAAAACCTAGGTCTCGGAGGAAGTAAAGAGGGGTTAGCATTATAAAAGTTAATACGTGTATCTGTAATTTTCAGAATTGACTTTTTCCAAGAAGAAAGTGACTTTGGGTCCGCATGTTCTCTACTACACCATATGATACTAAAATATTCAATGGAGTGCGTGATCTGGGCACGACAGACATTAAAATCAATAGTTGAAGGTAATCTATATTTAGGACCTTTCGAAAACAAATGCCGAATACGTTTATAAATAATATCAAAATTACCAGTGATGACATGACCTGCTGGAGCATAGCAAAATGTTGATGTGTTGCATTCACATTCCTTAGGAGTATTATGTTCTACATCAAGGTCAGAAACTATATTGTTGTAGTTGAAAATAATATTTCTAATAGGATTTTTATACTTATAACAAATTACAGGACTTTCGGATGTTTTGAAACATTTTGAGATAGAATCAACTACATGAGTATCTCGAAAAATACTAGGCATGTCAATGAAATCAATACCTTTATTAATATATTGTTGTACCGGTCACTTGTGGTCAACCCTCTTAACCGGGCCTTCGGAATACAACTGACCTTTCTGGGTCGATGCGACCAACCAATCAACGCCGAGCGTGACGTAAACGCTCAAATAACACTGGCCATCTCCAGAAAGCGTTCTCTTGAAATCTACCCTTACTACTGACAACACCTCGTCTAGAACCTGGGACAAGAGCGCAGGAGCACTACTGCTATAGGTAAGTAGTCCGCTATTTACCTTATAGACAATAGATAGACCCATAGGGCCTATTTAACAATATAGTAGTTTTAGAAAGTTTATCATCTTCCTTGTCATTTTCATTATCATCATCATTATTGCCGTCATCAGTGTTATCATCATCAGCATCATCAATGCCAGCATCACCAGTGTCATCGTCACCGTTATCTTTATGCGGGTGCTCTATAATACAATAGACAACTTTACTACTTTTTCATTTTAAATAAATAACTAATTTAAACTGCAAATAACAATCAATGTAGAAGTCAGTAAAATTATACTCTTGGTGTTTGATTGGCGTTCATGATGATACACGTGACAGTCAAGAGATGGTAAAGCCGGTAATCATTGGTGGTGACTCTGTTGCAATTGAGTTTAATAGTACCACGGGTAGGACTGAACGAAATATGACAACATCACTATTAAAAAGTATCAGAAAGATCCTTCAGAATGTGTTTAATGATGTGTGAGGAATTTATATATAAACGTGGTTTTATATCTATGTGTTACCATTACCATAAACTTCGAAACATATTTGCAAAATAATATTACCGTAACCCTGCTATACTTATTCTACGACAAGGACTATTACAAGATGACTCTATGGCGACATGATTTACGAAATTCATAAGATCGTAATCACTTTCATACAATCATTATTACACTTGTTTTAAAGTTAATCGAAAGAGGTTATTGCACTAGCATTTAGCAACACATTGCATGTTTAGTGGTTGACCAATGTACAATTTGCAACAATGCTTTTTGCTCTAATTGTGCGATGACTGGAAATATTGTTTACTTTATGTGGACGTCTAACAAAATCCTCAACAGACGGTAGCGTTTGATGATTGTCTTACACCTTGTCTTGTTATACCCTTAATGGTTAGTTCTCTTGTTGCACTGTCGTCAGCGAAATCATTGAGAACTTGCATTATGGCGTGGTAGGCTTTGATCATCTATGTGTTATGCTTATATTGTCTATTAGTGTTGCCTTGTTTGTTCGAGTATTTTGCCTGGTGGGGATATCTTTATTAACACTGTCAAGAGTGAGTAATGGTGTCCTCTAGAACCTGGTTTAAACCCCGCAGCGGTATGTTTGCCACTGACCGTTCTGAAGTGATAGCCATTACTGCTGTCAACCCGTATGTGTTGGTGGTCATATGTCTTGGTTGTTATTGTCATTGTAAATGTTTTTGCTTTAATGCGGGTTTTAGGTGATTGTGTTCTGTGAAAGCTACCTATTTTCCGTTTGACTTTTATACCTACTTGTATCAGGGTCATTCTCACAACAATATACATGTACGTTACTGTGTATCCTCTAACATAAACGCGCAGTCGATAGCGGGGCGGATTTGTAACCGGAGGCCCCGAGTTCAATCCTCCGTGGTGCCACTGAGTTTTGTCGGTTTGTTCTTGGGCAAGACACTTTCCCTTAGCCTCGTCCGTCGGATGGGGACGTAAACCGGGCGGTCCCGTGTATCGGTCTATCCTCCGAGCACGTTAAAGTTACATAGGAATCTATTCGATAGTAAGAGTAGGGCACGGTTCACGGATTCCTATGTATACTTCCCCTCTCTCTGGGGCGGCTCTTAATAACCTATACTGTGTTGATGAGCCGTTAAACAACATTCATTTTTAACATAAACAATGTACCGAAACCGAAACAAAACTATTTACAAGAAATCTTTCTTCACAAGGCAAACAATTTTCAGTACTGTTATTCATTCGATCTTTGGAGATCGCTGAGCCCGATACTTATATTTAGTTATCGGTGGTACATTTTCAATTTCTTTTGTTTTCTTACTTAATTTTTGATTCGGTGGATCCACTACTCCGGCCGATAAAAGGCTCTGGGTATTGTTTAACCACTCATAGGATATGTTGTCTGCTTTTTATACGCAGGCTTCATAACCGCTGCTCCCAACTAAATTCCATTATGTTTATTTCGCTCTTCGGGGCATTTCATTTTATTAGATACTGGGACCATACGTCGTACGACATGGGGAAGGAGTATACTCCATATCCACCGCCATATGCATGCCATCTTCGGGATGGTTGACATTTTGTACTATTGATTTTATGAATATTGAGTTCTGCTCAACCCGGGGCTAGAGGGCGTGAGCGGTAGCTAACATATTTCACTACCGCTCATGAACAGTCTCAATCAAACCGAGACTGCAATATTTCGTATGTGTCGTGCTCGGCCGTTTCCAAAGGTCCATTATCATACACTTTTTTCAACGTTCGTGACTAAATATTCAAACGTATTCTTTTTGTTTAATCTAATTTGATTTTGTGGTCGCTCTTAAATATAAATATTTAGTTATACCGAAACAGATTAAGCAAAACACCTGATATTATAAGATCGTAAGAAATTATAGTCTGTCAGTGAGAATTATAGCAATAATGTATCAGTACACACGTCAAACAGGAGATGTAGCAATAATGTAATAGTAGGTACACAAGTCGACAGGAAATGTAGCAATAATGTAACAGCAGGTACACAAGACTAACAGGAAATGTAGCAATAATGTAACAGTAGGTACACAAGTCGACACGAAATGTAGCAATAATGTAACAGTAGGTACACAAGTCGAACAGGAGATATAGCAATAATGGAACGGTAGGTACACAAGTCGACAGGAAATATAGCAATAATGTAACAGTAGGTACACAAGTCGAACAGGAGATGTAGCAATAATGTAACAGTAGGCACATGAGTCGACAGGAAATATAGCAATAATGTAACAGCAGGTACACAAGTCGAAACAAAATGTAGCAATAATGTAACAATAGGTACAGAATTCGAACAGGAGATGTAGCAATAATGTAACTGTCGGTACACAAGTCGACCGGAAAGGTAGCAATAATGTAACAGTAGGTACACAAGTCGAACAGGAGATGTAGCAATAATGTAACAGCAGGTACACGAGTCGACAGGCAATATAGCAATAATGTAACAGCAGGTACACAAGTCGACACGAAATGTAGCAATAATGTAACGATAGGTACACAAGTCGAACAGGAGATGTAGCAATAATGTAACTGTAGGTACACAAATCGACCGGAAAGGTAGCAATAATGTAACAGTAGGTACACAAGTCGAACAGGAGATGTAGCAATAATGTAACAGTAGGTACACAAGTCGACAGGAAATGTAGCAATATTGTAACAGTAGGTACACAAGTCGAACAGGAGATGTAGTAATAATGTAACAGCAGGTACACAAGCCGACACGAAATGTAGCAATAATGTAACAGTAGGTACACAAGTCGAACAGGAGATGTAGCAATAATGTAACAGTATGTACAAAAGTCGGCAGGAAATGTAGCAATTATGTAACAGCAGGTACACAAGTCGAACAGGAGATGTAGCAATAATGTAACAGTAGGTACAAAAGTCGACATGAAATGTAGCAGTAATGTAACAGTAGGTACACAAGTCGACAGGAAATGTAGCAATGATGTAACCGTAGTTACACAAGTCGACACGAGATGTAGCAATAATGTAACTGTAGGTACACAAGTCGACAAGAAATGTAGCAATAATGTAACAGTAGGTACAAAAGTCGACAGGAAATGTAGCAATAATGTAACAGTAGGTACACAAGTCGACAGGAAATGTAGCAATAATGTTACCGTAGGTACACTAGTCGACACGAACTGTAGCAATAATGTAACAGCAGGTACACGAGTCGACAGGAAATGTAGAAAAAAATGTATAAATAGGTACACAAGTCGACTGGAAATGTAGCAATAATGTAACAGTAATATAGCAATAATGTAACAGTACAAGTCGACAGGAAATGTAGCAATCAACGAGCATCCAAAAAATGACAAATAGTTCGAAGTATGCGATATAACGAACATAAATAAGTTAACAATCGGATAAGCGCCATAGAGAGGTCAGTAGTAAGACAACCGCTGGCGTTTTATCAAGGTTCTAAGGTGCACCATAACTCACGCTGATAATATTGTAATTTCAATCAAAACGCGAACGTGTAAATAACAAATCTCCAACATAATGCATCCTATAATGAACTAGGCTGCATTAATAGGCAATATATATAAACCACAAAGTTGAACAGGTATATATATATATATATATATAGGAATATATAAAACAAAAGCATAGAAAGCCATAACGTAAGTACTCGTATAAGCCTCGGCAAAGAAATATAAAAAAGATCGGACAGGGAAAGTAGCATAACAAGAGAATAAACCTTTAAGACAAGATTAAAGACAAACATGTTAAACATTACTATTCTTTTCATGATTTTGGTAGAAGGTCAACAATCTGTTCGGTCATCGCACAATCAAAGAGGAAAACATAGTGGCAAACTGTTAACAGCTAATCATGAACTGCTTAAATAATATAGTCATTACCCTTTGTTTAACCTTCCTAACTGAGTAATAAAGGTTGTATAAAAATGATCACTCCCAAGGATCGTATCATGACCAAAGATCTTACGAAGTTTGAAAATAATGTCACCATAGAAGGCAGATTATGAGTGTGGATATTTTTAAATAAACTGTATATAATAGTTTATTACAATGAAGAATGCCGTATATTTTCTGGACTCATATTCAACTTACGCAGTACGTATAGCTTTGATCAAGCTTCAAGTGGTGTCGTTATACTCTTGTTAGAGACTTCGCACTTTATTTGTTTCAGGTGTTCTCCCTCATCAACTGGTCACCTGGTCGTGTAGGCCCCTTTATCTAAGTATCCCGTGTGTCTTATTTTTGCAATGGTGATATAGACGTTTAGCGGTTTTGAATCAATGCCTGTATTACACGTTACATTGATTTTATCGCAAGCTGTTCCATTAAATTTTATTGAGAACGAAAAATATATATTTGACTCAATTTAACTCTCTTCCCCAAACTTACCGCACCCCCGTCCAGTCCCACTCCACCCCCCCCCCCCCTTCCCCACCCCCACCCCACCTCGGCACACTTCTCAGGTGGAAACACTGACCTTTTTTTACTTTTATTTAGAGGAGTATACTTGTATATTAGACAAGTTAAAAACTAGTAAAATGACACTGCAATTGAATTGTGTGTATATTGGACCTTATGACGCTACTTACAACCCCCATCCCGCCTACCCACCACCACCATCTCCATACACACACACACACACAAACACACACATGCACACGCACACGCACCATATTATTATACACTTAATCCCTTCATCAAAATGTTCGTTTGAGAAATAATAAAAAAAAAATTGACCCCCTGGTACACTCCCCCATGACTCTGTTATTGAATTATTAGTGTATTTGATGCCCTACTCCAAGACCCCGCCGATCAAATAGGAGGAAACAAATGTATACAGTGTTATTTGAGACATAATTACCAAAAAAATCCCACCGCTCCACTCACCCTGGGCTCCCGTTCGAGATTGCGAAATAATAAAATCGTTTGATATGTTGTTTATCATTCATAGACGATTATATATACCGAGTTAAAATTGAATTTTTAGTGTATTTGACCTTTTGAACTCCCCCGAGGGTCCCTGGGCTCAGATCCAAACAAATTGTTGCTCTTGCACGCCGTCATCTTATTTTGAAGTCATACCCTAAGTTTGGTTGAATTACATTCAGAGGTTTAGGAGGAGACATGTTTACGGACGGGCGGACGGATGAACGTAGGCGATTTTAATATACCCTGTATTTTTCTTCAAAAGTGGGTATAAATATAAAATGTGTGCATAGAGCAGTTAACATTGGTAAACATACTAGTTCGTCATCTCTGTTTTAGAGGTGTTGCGCATTATATTACCTCTCATGAACGGCCTCAATAAAACCAAGTGAGCTACTTTTTTCTGTTGTTTGCGTTTGTTGCTTTTCAGTATTTAGTAAAATGCATGTCACACAACAGGTAGATGCTTGGTTCAAGAAGATCGAATGTTTTATATTAAGGCAATTCTAGTATTATTAACACTTATACCATATATAGTAATATATTAATACATGAGAACAACAATAAACCAACAAGCCTGTAAGACTGAGGCGTATATGGGCTGTCTCGCAATATTGGAAAGGGAAATCAAACGCATAAGCTACTTTATAATATTTTCTGTCGTTATCAGGCAGTTGTAGATGATATACTGTATCTGTTTTGAATGTAGAATATTTTGATGCAACAGTTTCCCATTCTGCTGTTGGTGTGTATCTAAACCATGTTACAAATGCTATTTCAGACTGTTGTATTGGCACAAAAGTGAATGTTACAGGACTGCCTATAACATCTGGTTTGTCAATAGTCAGAGTCCCGCAATAATTCTTGGTAGCTGTATAACAAAGACGAAATCATTAATGTCATTTAATAGACCTATTTTAATATAATGTTTGGGTATTAATCAAACAGTATTTTCTAATAGTGTATATACTCACAAATCTGTGACCCACTAGTATTGTGAAATATTTGTGACAAAGTTTACAACCAAAATAACCTTTTACTGTAGTATATTGCAATGCTTATTGAGGATAATATTGTATATTTGTCAAAAGATAAATGATATTGTATTTACTGATTCCTAGAATAATGTGTACGATAATGTACTTACTGATTCCTAGAATTGTGTGCACGCTAATGTACATACTGATTCCTAGAATAATGTGTACTTACTGATTCCAAAAATAATGTGTACGATAATGTACTTTCTGATTCCTAGAATAATGTGTACTTCATATTACAATGTATACACCTTAATACCGCACCATTTATACAGTCATTTATGCCATCAACAGTGTTTTCGATTATTTCGTTGTCATGCATGTTGACTTTTTAAAGGAGATATCAATATTCGTCGTTGTACAAGCTCGTCGTCTTGAAACATATTGCTTTGGGTAAGTATGTCTGTCTCTGTGTGTGTGTGTGTGTGTGTGTGTGCGTGCGTGCGTGCGTGCGTGCGTGCGTGCGTGCGTGTGTGTGTGTTTGTGTCGACCTGCCTGCCTGCCTGCCTAACTGCCTGTCTGACTGTCTGTCTATAAGAAGAAATCAGATACCTCTATCCCCTTTAAAACGAATGCATACATTGTAATACATACATACATACATACATCCTTTACAAGTTTCTTCCTCATATAGAACAATGGCATGGAAAGTAATTCTGCGAAGTCAAGTATGACTGTACTGTGGCATAGACTGATCACACAAATGTGTTTAAATTAATAAGAGTGGTTGGGTTGGCAGTGTGTGTGAAGTAACAGCCAAAACATAACAGGAAATTGTACTATTTGCCCCCCGTTTTCACCCCTTGTTTTTAGGAAAAGTTATTATCACTCATTAAATAGAGGATTGGAATATTTAAAACATTATTATAGAGAGCAAGTAGGTAGAGGGAGAGCGAGGGAGAATAGAATACGAGAGGGAATGGGTGTATATGAAGATGTATATGGAGAAGTAAGCGAATTGTGGGAGTGGAGGGCAATGTCAGAGAAAGAGTGAGGTGAATATATAGAGGAAGAGAGAGAGTATGGATCAGGAGAGAGAGAGGAAGGATGGGAGTAAAACGGACGGGATGGGAAGGAAATAAGGGGAGAAAGACAAAGAGAGAGAAATAATACGAGAGAAGGAATTAAATAATTATGTTAGTGCGAATTCGAGGAAGAAAGAGATTATATAGAAAGGGAGAAGGAGTGCAGGAAGAGATGGGGTTAATCACTCATATTGGTTCATTATTTCTGGGATTCTTTCTACTGCAAGAGAAAGTCATAAGCTGCTTTTTCCAAAGAGTCACTTTTTTCAAATGGCAATAAATTGACGGGGATCCTTATTTTATGCAGTATAATGACCCGGGGTCATTATTATATAACGATCGAGTTACTACCTTACATCGGCCGCTTGTTGCTGATTTTTTTCTATATTATCCTTTTATTATTGCCGTGTGTCCCTTTAAAATGTTTATCACATAATTTGCAATGTGGGATTGCAAAAAAGTCATGCCATAAATATCATTATACACTAATGTAATAACTACGCAAATCCTCGTTCTGTCTTTTCCGTTCTGCTCTGTGTGCAATAAAATCGCCTTGTCAATTTCAGTAACCCTATGTTTGTTGATCTCAGTTAACGGAAAATGCCAAATTACGTAAATAGACAAAGCAGTTCCGACTGATCGATGTGTAACGGAGAAGACCAAATCAATGTCTGACGTCACCATACGACAACGACACATTGACGAAGGAACGGTAGGTAGTATTGTTGAAATAATGTGATAAATAGAATATCATATTCGTGTCTATTTAAGATTGAATTATTAAAATTGTTGATTAAAATTGACACGATATACAGAGCATCACATTGTCACAAAATGATCTTGGGTAGAACGTATTGGTCGTACATAGCTCGTGTGAGCACTTGAAGACATCTGTCAGTCACACGCTAATCCATTGTTCAGTTGAAACGTATTAACCGTTTACATGATATATCAATGTTGCATTGGAAAGCGAGAATTTTTTTTGCGTTGTTAGGCGGAGTTTAGGCCGAGCCGTTTAATAAGTTTATATGTGCGTTAATGCATGTAAAACAACAGATATTTTACAACCTATCTCTCTAAAGGACAAACTTGATTAAGGGTCCTTTCGTGTAGATATGAAAATTGCGTCTGGTGCCACGTGTGTCACGAAATGAACGTAGGAATTGATTGTTTGGGCGGAACGTTGGCTAATAAAGTGCATTGTTTTCCAGTTGTGGCCCGGGAAATTTAAAGTTGCAATATGTGGTCAGTATATTTATTTTATGAAATGTTATCGTACATTTTGACTCAATGGGCGTCGCCATTTGTTTCGTGATATTGTTACATCCGGTCAACATTTACATGCTTCTCAATCATTAAATTGATACAACTGGCATATGATGTTAACTTTATTAGATATAATTCTCGTAGTCGATCATTATTTGTAAAACACGATTAAATTGATAACGTTGTATATAAGGTGCATTGGTTAACGATGAAATGATATTCATGTAAATATGTTGATGCGTATAAATCATTAATTATAATACAAGATTAAATTGATAACGTTGTATATTAGGTACATTGGTTAACGGTGGTTAACGATGAGATGGTATACCTGTATTTATGCCGATGCGTATCAATGGCGTTTCAGAACACGTATACATCGCTACACGTCATAATTAGAGCGTGGATCACATATACTTACTAAATGATAATGCTTTGTTTGTGTAACGATGATTGTAATAGATAGTTGTGTTAATGAACCCAGGTCTAAAAGTATGTATCATTACCGCCTGAGCCTCCCGGAGTGGAGCTAAACCTTTTGGGTGTGTATGCCCTATAGGCGATTCAACGCATAACGTAATGAGCGGGTGGAGATGGTCCCCGCACCCGGACAACAAGTCAGGTTTTCAAAGAAGCAACAACCCCCCAGTACAAGTGGATGGCCCGTCATCAGACCTCAGTGGAGGAACTTCACCACACAACCTCGTTGGAGGCTATTCAACGCGTCATCATATCTTATAGAAGGCTTTTGATGACAACCAACGGTTCACAGGAATTGCGTATCATGTTCATAACCTCACGCGCATCTTTGTGACATCTCTGATCAACAACATTGTTGTAACTTCAACAAAACGTTCGTGTCATAAATAGACAGTCGACATATTTAGTATTCGTGCTAATACACAAACGTCTTATGCGTTCATGAGAAGTCTTTTTCATCTTTCATCTGTGTATTCGCTTGATTTCTTGATAATTGTATATATACACTGAACGACTTTAAAAACGCAACACGGGAATTTCCGCTATATATTGTATGTACAATATGCTGCTTTTAATCGAATGGTACATGACTACGTAAGACCTTTCCTTTTGGAAAAAATATTAAAACAACAAATAATACAGCAAATAGTATTCCTTCAAAGTTTCATTATTGACAGAGTACGCATTTGGCTCAAGCATGTGAGCAAAATTAGGATGCAAAATTTTGCAAAGTATTTACGTTAAATACTGGCTCAGTTTAGCAACTTCAACATTTATGAAGTTCTTGTTACAAGATGTAGTGTGATTAAAACGTCTACTACATCACAGTTGTGTCCTTTTTCTAATTAACTGCTACTTATTTTTTACAAAGCATCTTTTGAAATATTATGTGCAATTAAGTGTGCAGTATATACAATATATAACGGAAATTCCCGTGTTGCGTTTTTAAGGTATTTCAGTGTATTTAATATATTTTAAAAAGTTGCATTAATCTTACGTAAATGCATTCACCGACATTGATTCTTTCCTGAGTTAGTCCCAACCACTAGGGTCATCTTGCGACAACTGGTTTTCGGATTAGTTGGATTTTTGGCAACTACGGAGGGGAGGAATCAATAAGTGATCTTTATTACGATATTGTCACAAAATGTCACGGGTAGAGCGTATTGGTCGTACATAGCCCTTGTTAGCACATGTTAGTTACACCCTAATTCATTGCTTAGTTGAACCAAATTCACAATATTCATGATATATTCAGGTAACACGGAAAACCGTGCACATTTTAAGTGGCCGCCATAGGACGCCCGGAAGGACCGTTTAATAAGTTTAGTTTTGTGCTAATGCATGTAAACGTATAGGTCTATCTCCTTAAACGGCAAAATTGTGTAAGGGTCCTTTCGTGTAGATTTTAATACTGCGAATTTAGCCACGTATGTCACGGACTGAACGGGGGGAATAATGGTTTGGGCGTAACGTTTGCTATAAAATCCATTGTCTTATAGTTCTGGCCGGAATGGCTTGATAGTTGCTTTGTTTGGATCAGGAGTTGGACGGCGAAATTCACAGGCAATATGTGGTCAGTATTTATTTTATTAACTCTTATCGTACATTTGTATTCAGTGGCGGCGCCATCTTGTTTGGCGAAGTTACGACATCCGGTTAGCTTTGATGTTTCTCAAACATTAACTTGACACTAGCATATGATTTTGAAGTTACTTTATTAGATGTAATTATTGTAATTGATCATTAATTGTAAAACGTTGTATAATAGGTACATGAGATGAGTGACTAGTATAAATGTTCGACGCGTATACATAGCGTTGTATAATATGGGCATTAGTTGACATACATGTGTGCATGCATAACTCAGTGAGTGTAATATACGAGGGATTTGATAACGTTGTATATTGGTTAACATCGACGTACATGGCGTATACATGGCGTTGTAGAATATGTATACATTGCTACTCATCATTAGTACAGCTTACATTTATTTATTAAATAATGATTTGTTTGGGTAATGATAATTATGCAAAATGGTTATGTTTATCAATCGACATCTAAAACGTATGTATAAATACAGCCTAAGCCATCCAGGTTTGAATATAAGCCATCCAGGTGTGGATGTAAGCCTTCCGGAGTGGAGCTAAGCTTCCACGCATAACGTTAAGAGCGGTGGAGACGGTCCCCGTACCTGCGCAGCATGAACAGGTTCTAGTAGCGACAACCCCCGAGACACGAGGTGGGCCCGTTATCAGTCCTCACTGGAGGAACATCATCCACAACCTCAGTGGAGGTTAATCATCATACATATCGCGTCATCAACCTTATAGAAGGCATTTGATGACAATCACCCATTGGATTCGTGCATCATCATCTTCATGAGCTCTCGCGCATCACAGTTATCGCGCTAGATCATAGATCAACATTGTTATAACGTTAACAACACTTTAGTGTCGTATATAATCAGTCGACACATTCAATATTTGTAACAATACTAAGAACGTCTTAAACGTTCATGAGAACATTCTTTTCATATTTCATCTGTGTATTCGCTTGTTTTTTTAGATAATTGTATATATATTTAACATATTTTAAAAGTTGCATTAAACTTATGTAAATGCGTTCACCGTCATTGATTCTTTCCTGAGTTAGCCCCAACCACTAGGGTCATCTTGCGACAGATATACTAAATCTATATTGATCATTTTAGAAATTGACTTACAAGGCCACTTTCCAGCCATTAAATTTTAGCGCGTTTTTTACCCCGACGCCTTTTCCGCCTATTTTCGGGCGTTTTCTTTCACTCGCTTACGAGTGCGCTCTTTCCCCCCGCTCATGTGATTGGGCGTTTTTATATAATACTACAATTTTACATCCGGTGACAAATTAGCGATCAGAGTTTAGCTCCAAATGTTATTAATTGACAAACTAGCAGGAAAATCCAACTTGTTAACAAAAGGTTATAAAACTGCGGTCGTTTAATGATACTTATCGCATCATTTTTTTAAAAAATCATTTTTTTGTGGGAGATGGTCATTAAATGGCGGCTGATTGTGTGATGTCAAAATAAAACATAATTAAACATCCTACTCATTTGACTGAATGTAAGCTATTTTGCATGACTTATGTAGAATACAAAGAAACAATACATTCCATTCATGAACATAAAATATCTGATGTCATTATAAACAAGTTAATACGCTGAGTAAACATGGTAAATGCGATATTTATAGATATCGGTGGTACATTCTCAAATACTGTTGCATTCTTACTTTACTTTCGTATAGGTGGTTCGACTACTCCAGCCTTTAAATATTCTGAGTATTGTTTAATCACTTTATGATATGTTGCCTTTTTTATTTCAGTCATTTAAATGTTACCTATAGGCTTCATAACCTCTGCTTCCAACTAAAATCCAGTTTGTTTATTTCGCCCATTATTCTGTCGTTTAGCGTTTTGTTAGAAACTGGGACCATACGCCGCTGGACATTGACTGGTGCAAAAATACATCATTGAAGATTCCATGTTCACCGTCATATGTATACTAAATTGGACAGATCAAATGTCGGTACTATTGACTTCTAAATATTGAGTTCTGCTCAACCCGGGGCTAGAGGGCGTGAACGGTAGCAACCACTTTACACTATCCTTCATGAATAGCCTCCATCAAAAAAGCATGAAATGAGAAATTTGGAAATCGTCGAACACATTAAATACCAAAAATATTGCGGTTTGATTGAGACTGCACATGAACGGTGCAGTAGTGAAAAGCGCTTGCTACCGTTCACGCCCTCTATCCCCGGGTTGAGCAGAACTCAATATTTAAAATGGTATACATATGACGGTGAACATGGAACCTTCAATGAGGTATTTTCACACCACTCCATGGTCAGCGGCGTATGGTCCCAGTTTCTAACAAAACGCGATGCCCTAAAAAAGAAAACAATGAGCGAAATAAACGAAATGGAATTTAGCTGGGAACAGAGGTTATGAAAATTATGAAATTAAAAAGCAGGCCACATATCCTAAGGATGATTAAACAATACTCAGAACCTTTAAAGGCTGGAGTAGTAGAACCACATATTCGAAATTCAAGTAAGAAGCCAAAAGGGGACAGCGATCTGCAAAGATCGGAATTAATAACAGTTCTGATTGCAAGCACGGTGAGACGTTTACCGCCGCCACACTGCACAGACAGCGCTACTGTGATATATATAAAAAGTATGAAAGGAGAAATTTGGAAATCGTCGAACAAAATAAATACAAGCAATATTGCAGTCTCGGTTTGATTCAGACTGTTCATGAACGGTTCCGTAGTGAAACGTGCTTGCTACCGTTCACGACCTCTAGCCCTGGGTTTAGTAAAACTCAATATTTAAAATGCCAAATGTACATAAATTTGAACCATCCGGAAGATGGTATGCATATGTAGTGAACATTGAACCTTCAATGCGGTATTTTCACACCAATCCATGGCCAGCGGCGTATGGTCCCAGATTGTAACAAAACGCTTTGCCCTAAACGAGACAACAATGGACAAAATGAATTTAGCTGGGAGCAGAGGTTATGAAGCCTGCGTATCACATATAACTGTCAAAAGACTAAAATAAGAAGCATGCAACATTTCCTAAGGGTGATTAAATAATACTCAGATTCTTAAAGGCTTGAGTAGTGGGACCACCAATTCAAAATTTAAATAAGAAACCAAACGTATTTGAGAGTGTACCACCGACATCTGTAAATATCGGGGTCAGCGATCTCCAAAGATCGGAATGAATAACAGTTTTGATTACAAACCGAGACCGCAATATTTTTCGTATTTATCGTGTTCGACGATTTCCAAACTTCTCTTTCATACGTTTTTATATATCACAATGCAGATAAGTCTTTTATAAACTATATGTGAAAGAGAAAACACCAAAGGTTTTGGGGAAAGTTTTAATTTCGTTCAAAAACTCATTTCCTTTGTTTGAAAAAAAAAAATGAAAATCTAAAAATCGAGTGAGATGTTTTCACCTTCGATAATATAACGGTCATCATATATGGTTTATATATAGTTACTATTAAAGCCACCAATTATGACGGAAAATCTGTACACCGAGTTTGAGCCTGTGGCTATAAGTGAAAACACAGAGGTCAAAGTGCCCGTTACATCTGTAATTGATCACCAAGTTGATTGCCCATCAAGTATGACCGTGTCTCCAATGGCCACAAATACCAATCAGACACTGATTGATCCCAGCCCATTTGACCAAGACGCAAGTGCGGATCTCACAGAATACCATCGCCTTATTCAACTTGTGCGAGATTTCCTGAGTACGCTATTTATTGACCGCCTACTCATGGACTACCATCATTGCGAGTCTAATCTAGATAAATCCCGAATCATGCTTTTTGACGTCATCAGAGATTCAGACGATTTTCCGTTCGACGTCAATTGTGAGCTAAAACGTCGAGTCACACGTCAAGGAGACTCGGCCGCGACGAAGTTAGCCACCGACATACACACGCTTCTGGCTGTTATCGACGGTGGTGATGTAGCGTGTGTTAAGGAAATGATAAGTTCCAGAAAACCAAGCCGTCTCAGCTCTGTGACCCGACAAACAATAAAAACCCATTCACCATGTCACTCTAGTAATAAATGTGAATGCGAAGCTGAGCTTAAAATACTCAAAGAAACTGTCATTAGCCTCCAAGCCGATATGTTGCTTATTAAGCAACGAAACGCAGCTACTGAAAATATACGCAACAATGACTTTAAGCTGATGCAAGGCTCCATAGATGACCTACAAAAAAGTGTGGACGGTATAAAAACTGACACCGTTTTCCCAACTGCTTTGAGGGACATGAAGCTGGATTTGTTAAACCACTCCGAACATTTACTGTTATTGCAAAACAATGTTATAAATCTCAAAAGTGTGTTTAATGACTTTAAATCACAAGTGAGTGCTGGCTCCAACAGTCATGCTATACCGGTTCCTCATACTCAGACACCAGAGTGCAATACAAACACCCCAATAACCCCTCCCACACTCATACCCTCTACCCAAACTAGTGTACCAATCCCAGTGCCCAATACGGGCGATACAGTTTTGCAGTCTGCTTCTGTGTATGAGGACATATTAATTGCAGAATCACATCCGCCACAACAAACGGAGCTTTATTCAGCCGTTGTAAATAACCAGTTCAATGGTAATGATACCGCCACGAGCGATCATGAGAATGACCAATTATTTGGTAATCTAGTAATCCCCACCATTGTTAATACAAAGTCGCGCGAACCAAAAAAACAATATGGACATAAACATAAAAAACGCGGACGTACTTTAAGAGAAGTCAATTTCGGCATGATAAACCGAGAAATGGCCACGTCCACTGGTGTTAACCACAGATTTAGTAGTGGCAACCCCGATGTTGATACGGCGAGGTCATACGCGGATGAAGCGGACGACTTTCAAAAGTATGTCGTGAGACGTCCTAAACGGTTTTATGTAGGAGGCTTTCAGTCGAATATTACTGAACCCGTGATCAAAAGCTATATTGAAAAGCGCGGTCCAAAGGTTTCCAGGGTTACAATATTTAGGAAACCTAGATATGGAAACTCTGTGGTTATTCGCGTGCATATTGAAGATGACGAGAACGCTTGTTATGTGACAGACGATCCCTGTTTTTGGCCCGAAGGAGTTACCTGCAAACCATGGGTTTCGTATGGTTCATATAAAGCTCGTCACAATGACTTTGTTAATGACAATCCGAACAGTTATAACTCTAATAGGTTCTCACAAACGTCGAAATACACGCGAGCTGAGTGGGGCCGGGTCAATTACACGGACTCGAACCGTTATGCAGCGCTTGAATCTGACTGTGATCTTGATAACTAGTAATCATGTCAGGCTCTAGAAACATATGTCTTAATATTGCTACATGGAATGCGACCGGAATAATGTCTAGCGCGAGTTATTTGAGCGATTTTTTACAAAACAATTATATAGATGTTTGCGGCATTGCCGAACACTGGTTATTCAATCACGACTTACATTTTCTTGATTGTAT